>DF358448.1:14838-27004 GCA_000787875.1 Solanum virginianum
ATATTAGAGCTATAGAACTGTATAGGCAGCATATGACATGTAGATAACCATACAAGACAATATGACAATGAAAAGAGTGTGTTACACAAATAATGAAATGCATAAGAGGCAGAACAACACATGAACTTTATTTGCTTGAATGATTCTGTCTATATTGGTATTCAAGTATATATGCATATTTGAAAGTGATTATATATGGAAGCATATGAACATATGAAAGAGTTGAGACACAATTAACAGTTGAGTAGGATTTGGTAAGTGCCTTCATGTACCAATGAGGGATCTATTTTTCATGCCAATAATATGAATTCAAGTAGCCTTACATACCTCGCAGTACGACCTTGCTATTACCTCGAGACAAACTTTCCTTACTCCAAATATTTATCTACAACGTAGTAGGTGATAAAACTAATATTAGTAGCCAATAGATACACCTTGGTAGCCCAATCTCATAAAAATACAACATACGGGCAGCAAGTGTGAAGTTACAAACCCAAGCGTGTTCTTTCAACCTTTTCACTCCTAATCATATTCCCTAATACACATTCTCATATACACATCATATGCAGCCTGTTTTAGTGTCATAATAGCCTTATAACAGCCCATAAAATAGAATATACAACAATTCTACACAACATACAAATGGGCAGCACAATGTTATATCTCTTCGCTACATTTCAACGCCGATAATTCCAAACCTGTTCCAACTTTAACCAAACTGTTTCCCACATCTTTTTACACATAAAAGCAGTCTTACAATAGTCCATAAATACTCCTAAATCAGGTGGGGGTCGTGACACAATAATTCCCAATTTTCAATCACAAGTTTCTTTAAAGAGTACAACTAAGATATCCTACAAAAATCCATATTTATGGACTGTAACAGTGGTGAAACAACTTGGTTACATTACTACCAAACCAACCTTTGTTAAATACATATGTGTTACTTCATAATACATCCAACCAAGAAGAGAAAAACCTCTTAATTAACAAGAAAAGTGCACAATAATTCTTAGGACACAAGCTGTCCAGATTTCCAGCACCAACATACTAACATATAGATCTTGTTTTTCATGGAACAAGTATAACAAATACATGGATAATTCCGCTTACCTTAGCCTTCAAGATCCAAGTTTCCTTCAATAATTCTAGAAAGTAATATTAGATTTCTTGTAAGATGAAGATGAGAGAAGATGAGAGGATTTGGGGAAAGCTGAAAATTCCAAAGGTGAAAATGACTTAGTTGCTTTCATACTCTTGTTTAAGGCATTTTTTTTAGATGACCTACTATTGAGCTTTTGACCAATTCTTCACTCAATCTACCAAGTGGAATATGTTGCAGCTTGGACTTCACCTTTGGGCCTAAATGGGTCACAAAATTGATGGGCTTTGGCTGCCAATTTCCCAAATTCTTATTCACTTAATTTAGGTCCAATTAGACAAATGAGTAGTGAAGGCTTTGGGCTCTTTTTATTCTTCAACTTGGGCTGTAAGCATAGTCAATTTATGATGCCAATAAATGGGCTGAAGTCACACTCTTAACAAGGATTTTGTTCATGATCGAACTTGGACAAATTCAATGTTGGGTCTCGTCTCCGTTTAGCTAGCGAATTAAGCTAAGCAAGTAGCTATATCATATTTCATTTGCATGATACTAGAATTATAAAATGTGGGGTGTTACACAATTAAGTCCTGAATTTTATGCTTCAGACTTATGCAATCTTCAGTGTCATGTCCAACACTGTTATAGTGGTAAGCACAAGTCTGATCACCTTTGAAGAAATGAGAATTAGCATCCATGGCGCTCGGAGGGGTAGGCTGGACAATCCTGCAGCTGACAATCTTTCAAATAGCTTTGTCTGGCTTTCGGCGAGCGGAGTGAACACCCTAAGGTATTTTTTATCTGCGTTTGGGTGAGGAGGGTTATAGTTATTTTGTGGAGGCGGAGGCACTCGATGGTAATTAGGATAGTTTCGATGGGAGGGTGTGGAGGTCTAGAATCTTAGGTAGGATGGTGTTTGGTAATTTGACGGTGGGACTTCGGGATTTAGGGTTGGGTAATTAGTAGAGGAATTCTGATAATTTGATTGGATTTGGGAGAAGCCTGGTAGTGGAGATTAGTAGTTCGGGATGATGTTTGGATATTGTGGGGAGTTATAATGGGGATGAGGGATTTGGTAGTTTGTGGGCGGAGTGTGATATCCTGGTTGAGCATGAAAGAAGAGGAATGAACTTGGGGTGGGTTGAAAATGGATTTGAGGGGGTGTGGACTTTCTGGGGTGGCTGCTAGAAGTTCTCCTTTTGTCTTGCACGCCAGAGATAGCTGACACATCTTCTTTCTTTTTCCTCAACATCCTAGACGTTCCAGCTGAATTCGATATACAGGTGATCTTGCCCGTTTTGAGCCCATCTTCGATATTCTCACCAATCTTAACTATGTCTGCAAATTTTGCTCCAACGAGTAACATCATTCTTTCATAAAACTCCTGCTTCTGGGAGCGCACGAATACTTCGATAATCTCTTTTTCAGACATAGGAGGATGCACTATCACAACATTCTTCCTCCATCTGTAGGCGTATTCCCGGTAACTCTCAGTTGACTTCTGTATAATCTTCTCTAATGAATAGTGATCTGGCACGATTTCAACATTATAAGCAAAACTTTCGACAAAATCTTTGGCCATGGCACTCCAACTGGCCCATCGATTTGTTTCTTGGGAGGTCAACCATTATAGGGCCTCTTTGCTTAAACTTTGGCTGAAAAGCTACATCAGCAACGCTTCATTTTTCCTGATGCCCACCAGCTGATCACAATATGCCCTCAGATGGGCCATAGGGTTTCCACTTCCGTTGAAAGTGTCGAACTTTAGTATTTTGAACCTTTCTGGAAGATTCAGATCCTGGTGAATGTATAAATCCTCATAATCCAGCCCCGCAACATCAGGTGCATAGCGAAATCGCTTCATAGCTTTTGTAATTTCTTTCTTTATATCCAACTTGGCCATCTCCTCCTTGGCCTTCCATTCCTTCTCCTTCTCCTCATAATGGTCGACCTCAGAGTAAGTAGCGTGAGGAATTTGTGGATTGGTAAGGATTGGGATATAGAAGGAAATTTTAGGAGGCACAATTTGGGTGGTGGGTGGGTTGTATTGGTCCGAAACTTGGCTTTAAGGAGGGATTATCTAGGGTTGGATAGTGTAGGCAATATGAGAGAAACTGCAGGCTTGAGCATTATTTGGGTTTTGAGAAGGGGGTGGTGCTTGGGGGAAAATATTAGAAAGTCCTGTGTGGGGGTAGTTAAGTCGATGATAGGCGAAGCTTGAACAGGGGTAATTGGTGGATTTGTTGAGATAGGGACAGGTTGATGAGATAGATTAGGAGAAGAAAAATGAAATAGAAGCCTCCCGTCGTCTGGACCAGGATGATTTGCAGTGATGGCCAAATTTACTAGCTCTTAAGTTTTTCTCATTTCCATCTTTATGTCAACAATCAACTGTCCAATCAATTTGTTCTGTTGTGCAATAAGGGGATCTGTCATAGTGATCTCGGTCAGGCTTGCATCATCATTGTTATCTGTCATTTTTCCTTTCCATTGGTTTTAGTCAGAGGAGGGATCTTTGTGGGCTTTTGATCTAGTGAAATAAGGATGATCGGTCAGCTTTATCAACACAGATCAATTCTAAATTACCTATAAGAAAAATTACTCAAAGGCAAGCATGTTAGTTTCTTCAGATTAATAGGCAATATAAGGTAACACACATATATCAATAAGCACACAATCGTTGCTTTATTTGAGAGTAAACTAGCCCATAGATATGCGAAATATGGTAAATAGGCAGGACTTTGCCTATACGATTTTAGAAACAGTGGATCAGGAAGATTGATTTGCCAAGTCAGGTCTTCTTGTATTATTGATCATGTAGACAGGGGAAAAGTAAGCTTTTGGAAAGATAGGGGACGGGCCTAAGAAGGCTGCCTACGTATTTCACAAATGAGAAATCAGGCTCTACGTAGTTCAACAATGTAAGAAATAGCTTGATTCAAATAGACTTCGTTACACGAAAAAATGAAAAATACAGGATAGAAAGCTTGCTAAGAAACATAAACTGTCTCTACTGAGACTTCTCCTGTTGACTTGCTATATCATATTTCCGAAAAAATGAAAAATACAGGATAGAAAGCTTGCTAAGAAACATAAACTGTCTCTACTGAGACTTCTCCTGTTGACTTATTGATTTCCTTCTTCATACTTGATTTGAATCACTCTTTTGAATGGATGTCAAACTCAGCTTACTTGGCCTCTTTGCTCTGTCCTGGGAAGGCACAATGGGGATTTTTCCGCTTCAATCGGGCTATCTCCTCCAGGGTGGCCTCGGGCTCCATCTCCACTTCCGTGTTTTGAGCTATTATGTTTCTAAGATATCCCTCCAGTGTAGATGAATATTCTTAGAAAAAGCAAGTCAGGCCTGGTCATTTGTCCTTGGTATTCTCTATTTCTCCATCAACCTCAGCTATTTTAGCAAGCATCGTCTTGGTAGCCTAATCCATTCTTCTAGCTTCCGGGATCTCTTGGGTGACCTTCCCCAGCATCCTTGTCAATATGCCTTCAGCATCCTTAGCATTTTGGATTTTTTCCATCCTGACTGCAAATCCAACTTTCCTGATGTGGAAGAATGAGAGCTTAAAAGTGGGTTAAGGAATTCGGACTTAATTCGGACTTGAGGAATTATTTGGTTGCATATTTGATGGTGACTGGGATTTATGACTAGGTGGCTCTGGAAAATTTTCAAAAAGAGTGGGCTAGAATTTTACCCAAATAAAGCAACATAATCATACAAACAGTTATAATAAATAGCATAGAAGCAGTTATTGCATGTCCTAAATGCAGGTGGCCCTTTTAGGCCAGGGGTAGGCCTATTGAATTAAAGAATGTGTATTAATTTAAAGGCAACTCATTATCCCCAAAGTACTTTCTCTTTCTTTTTCTTTTTTTTTGCAAAATAAAATGCTTACAAGATATGTTGAAAAGATACATCAAAAGTGCTTATAAAACATAAAGACACATCTCCAACCTTTAAAAAGAAGAAAGTGCAGAAATAAAAGCAATCCCACGTAGGGGACAATAAAAGACTTTAGACTGCTCTGTCTCTCTCGCTGACCCTTTCCCTTTTAGCTGTCTCAACCTCCTGCCACATGAATTATATGTCTTCCCACAAATAGTCCCTTGCCAACTGAGCTCTCTCTTCGTGGCTGGCTTTCCCCATTGTCTGAATTTTTTGCTCCATGCGATCATCCAACCCCATTATGCACTGTCTCGCTCTACTAAGCTCCTGCATAAGTTGCTCTATAACTGTGGCATCCTCCAAGTGTCGATGCGGATGGGCCAAATGATTTTCCTAATACTTCTCTTGAAGTCAATGGAGTAGGACTTGACTTTTCGCTTCAACATCCTTGATAGAACTGGACACATTCGGGCCAGGCTTGACTGTTCTAGCAAGATTCTTCTTCAACAACTCCTTATACGCACCACTGCATTCGGTATTAAACCTGTTGGGAACCTTATCTCCTGCTACACTCTGAGTTTTCCATTCTCGAATCATTATCCTAGCGAAGAATACCTGACCGTCTTTGTGGTCTGTCGTGAATTTCGTCATATCCCCTATCTGAGGAACGACTTGCTTACAACCTAACTGCCTGAGAACTCGCCCGGGAGCATATGGTCGGGTGCCTCTAAGTCCGGCAAATACCAAGAAAGGAAGTTCCTTACTCCGAATTACGGTGTCACTTATAGCAACATCATCAATAGACCACTGCACATCTTCTTCTCGCAATCCATTCAATATTAGTATCCAGAACTGTTGTCCATTCCCTGCTTTGAAGTGATTGAGGTGTAACCACCAACTGTGAGAAGCGAATTGATCATTTCGATATTTTGGATCCAGTTCAATGGGGTTGTGGGTTTTGAGTAAGTGCTTCATCATCCACCACTGAAGTATCAGGTTGCAACCTCGAAAGAATCAACTCCCATTCTGACATTTATCCAAAGACCTGTAAATATCAGCGAGGATCATAGTTGCTAACGTGTAATACTTGGTCGACGTTCCATATTTAACCCCGTTGAAGATGGCATGAGTGACCATTATCATGCTAGGATGAATGGCGTGCCCCATATTTTGAGGAAAAACCATGGTCCCCAACAAGCACACCGCGAAAATAAAAGGTCGCTTCCCTTCCCAGGCCTGTTTGGAAGTAAATTCCCCTTTAAACTTTTTGTAGCCATTAGCGCATCCGAATCGATAGTACAAATTTCAAGTCATTGGATCACCTAATTTCTTTAACATCTCATATCAAAACCCAATCGGGAAGGAGACTTCTAACTCAACTTTGTCTTAGAAGGTTCTTATGCCCTTTATTTATCTCCAAATCTATTTTCACACTAAAGAATTGATTTTAAAATCTGTGTTCACTTAAGAATCACTTGATAAAATTTTATACACATGTGACGAATGGCTCAATCTTAACTTTAAAAAACTGAGGTGTTACATAACTATTATCTTTAATAAATAAATACTTCATGGAAATGTATATGGTTGATTTGTATTATAATGGATGTTAGTATTGCAAAAACAAATTTAAAGAGGTATCTCAATCAAGGCCAAACACATTCATCGTCCCTTTAATTTGTGTTTAAATTTTAGTTGGATACTTCAATTCACCATTGTTTTATTTTAACTCTTTAGCTCTATTTTTGATGTACCACTTAAATGTAAAAAAAAAAAATATATCTAGTATAAATGTTAAATGTATATTAGACAACTATTAAAAGGATAAAATATATCTAATTAAGTAATGCTATATACTTTGTTTTCTTTAAAGCATCCAAATTTATTTGACATTTACATTAATCATATAATAATCAAGGCTTCAAAGTGGAAAAATTAATTGTTGGGCTAAGCCAACATACTACTGTAATTAGCATCGACAATTAACCACCATGACTAATTTTCTTTCCATGATAGAAATATCTAATCAATTGTTGATGATGGAATCAATAATTGCACAATTAAAAAGGATTAAAAAAAAGAGGTGAGGCAAAGTTTTCAAAAGTATGTGACATTTTTTAAATTAAAAAATCATTATTACAGTATAATTTTATTTCATGTCAGTATATAAATATTTTAACAATGAGGATATATATACATCATTTCTTAGACATCAGAGGTATATATGTATTACTTTTTTAATGAGAGGTACATATATTTTAGATCACAAATATAAAATATCTAATTAATAAATAAAAAATTTATTAAAAAATAATAAATATTTTATAAAAACATTTAAAAAGATAATTATTCCTATAACTATAAAGTGATATTTAAGTTTTTCAGCTTTTTTTGTAATCATTTAAATATTTAAATTTAAAAATTCGAATAATGATATGAAACTTCCAAGCAATTACTTTTTACAGTTTTTACATTTATTCAAAAATGAATCATAATTTTTGTGGGCACACTATTTTTTTGAACGTGGTGAAGGAATACACAGGATCACCTGAAAAAGTCGAGCAACGTGTCAACTAGATACCATAAGTTTAAGAGTCCATTTGACTTACCCTAAAAGCTAGTCAAACCTGTTTTGACAATTTTTAATATAGCTTTAAAAAAATTAAAATTTGCTTAAAATGTTAAAAATTATAAGGAGCACTTTTTAATTTTTTATTTTTTAGCTTAAAAGTTGTTATAGTTTGACAAAAAATTACCTATTTACTCTAAATATTTTCATATTCCCAAAAATATATTTTCAAAAATATCCTTACTTATTTAAACACTTACATTTGTATCAAACCTTTTAATATTGGAATATAAATGTATGTTTATTTATATATATTGTCCTTTTCCCCCAATTTTTTTAATAAATAATTTATGATAATAAGAGAATACGTGAATGATAAATAAATATTATTATTCATGAATGTAATTAAAAAATATCTTAAATTCTTTATTTGAAATAAGAAGCGACATACATGCCATTAGAAAGAATAAGCATTATTGATTGGTTAAATGTTGGAAGTTTCTTAAGAGGGCAAGAGAAAATTCCGTTGAAGATGGCATGAGCCATTAGAAAGAATAAGCATTATTGATTGGTTAAATGTTGGAAGTTTCTTAAGAGGGCAAGAGAAAATTAGAATAGTTGGTATATTGTGGCAATTGAATATTTCAATCATGTTTTGATTTCGATCATGAAAAAAGAGGCATCTTAAATTTTTCATATGATCTATCCAATTATATTGTTAATTCGAAAGAATTGGCTGAATTTGAATAACTGACTAAGTTTAAAAGAATTAACTAAATTTGAAAGAAATGGACTAAACTTGAAAGAATTTGACTAAACTTGACTAAATTTGAAAGGATTTGACTAAACTTGAAAGAATTTGACTAGGTTTAAAAGAGATGACTAAATTTGAAAATGACTATCTTTACAAATTGGCTAAGTCTGCAAAGTTGACTAAGTTTAAAATTTTTGACCAAGTCTAAAATGACTAAATTTGAAAATGGGCTAATTTTGAAAAAAAAATTGACTAAATACTTGACTCATTCTTAAGAGATACTACTAAAGTCTAATTTCATAAAAAGCAAGTCTAACATCAAAGAGATTAAAAGAAGAAATTAACATAAATGGCAAACACGTCGGGGAAATTAATTAGATTAATAATAAATAGTAATACAAATAATGAATTAATGTTAGTGTCAAGACAGAACATCAAATATCACAACAAATAACAAAAAACAATAAACAAAATAAATTGGGCCTTGGCAGGCCGAATTCTTCTTCAACCTGTCTTAATTCTAAATTTTGGGCCTGCCAGGCCCATCAAAATTCTACCAAGCTGCTGCCCAGTGGGGCTTTGGCCCATATCTCGATGTATATATGTGATATATACACTATATACGGGTGTATATCAGTGCATTTATACACTGTATACGGGTGTATATCAATGCATATATACACTGTTTTTAACTCCTCAAAATTGCATACCAATTCCTGGACCACACATGCTGCTTTCCTGCTAAATGGGCTTGTGGCCCATATCCTGTGATATACACTTAGTATATATTTGTTGCATATTAGTGTATATCAAGGTATATACACTAATTTTATGCTTCGAAACTTGTATATCAACTTCTATTGTCCTAGTAAAGGGTTTTTAGAGTCTCCGCGACTCATTAGAATTGCAAAGAAAAGAGGGTCCAATAGATCGGCGAGCAGAGGTTCCATGCAATGAAGGGAAAGGGAAGCAAATCAGCATATGATTGAGGGTTTCACACAGCATTTTAAAAACATTTATAGCAACTTTCAGTGAACAGTAACCAAAAAGATAACTAGGTTTTTGCTATAGAAACAGAAATTTCATAAGGAAATTCTGATTGTTCTGGAATAAAAAAAAAGAAGTAAAACATTTACAATAAACTCTAGTCAAGGACACAATGTTCCATGGATTAGCAGGGGCGAAAACATCATCTCAACATGTTTTGTCTTAACGAAATAATAGGACTAGATGGGTTTGAAATAAAGGATCTCACCTACACATGTTTATATTAAAAGGAACAAGATTAAACAGGAGCAAAATGACACCATCAGCATATTAACAGGCTATGTTCGTATGTTAACATGCTTATAACTCAAAGATATGAAAGCAAAACTCAAAGGACAAGCTATAACATGTTAAAGCCTCAAGCATTTACAAGCAAATCTAGACCAAGAATGAATTAAGGAAGTCGCAAATTGTATTTCATGTAAAACTCAACAAGACTCAAAATAGGTTAGTACAACATCTAAAACAGCAATAGAGATAGAGATAGATAACAGAGGTGAACCTCACTACATAAACACAGACTCAAAAAAAACTCAGAGGATCTCCTACGCAACTCAAGATATTAACAGGCTTCATTGAGAGTAATAGTGCTCAACAAAATCAGAGATATAGACGACGGAAGAATATCCTTATTTAGGCAAAAAAAGGATATGACAATAACAAATGCACTCTTTTCTTGATGGACCAAAATAGAACAGAAATATGCCAAAGAAAGAAACAGACTCGTAAGCATGCATATGACTGTTTATGACCGAAGGGACTCAGATTCTGTGGAAGAACCAAGCCAAAGCATCACTAAATGACCTTGATAGCATACCAGGTAGGTCTTGTTCACAGAAAAAAAAACAAATTGACATTTTCAAAGAACCAGAAACATCAGTAAAATGAACTATCGAGCTAAATTTTAATATTGCAGCATGTCTTTGAGAAGCAAAAACAATTCAACACTAGTTTTGATTTTTCAGAAACATCAGTAAAATGAACTATCGAGCTAAATTTTAATATTGCAGCATGTCTTTGAGAAGCAAAATCGTTTCAACACTAGTTTTGATTCTTAGCAACTCAACAGTAAACAGAACAAGTAGTAGCAGCACTCTCAATCAGTACAAGTATGAGTCACTTTAGGCATACCACATCTGGAAACAACTCGAAATCGACTAACATATCATACTCATTGGATAAAGAACACGAAATCAATAGACAATGCAGACCCTCAAGACTTAATCGAGACTGAGAATGATTTAACGATAATCAACAACAAAACCACTGCATCGACTCAGCAAGAACAGGAACATTCTACCACTATTCGACTATATTGACAAATACAGTAGCTTGACACTCAAATAGAAATCTTAAATCACAATCACTTGCATCATATATCACATGCATTATTCAAGAAAGAAAATTGAGACACAAATGGGCGTCACCTTTTGATGAGCAACGTTCTGGGGCTTCAACGAGCTAGAAGAAAGTTCCTCCCAACAGACCCTCTAATTTCGATTCAAAATACGCGATTCGAATATCTAAAAATTGATTGTTTCTGAAAAATACTGAATATTGTATAAGAATTGTAGGGTTTTTCCAAAGTAAGAACGGTTGCCCTCAAATTGGGAGAAGAACCTATATATATAGAAATTTCTAGGGTTTGAAAATAGGATAAAAATTAGGGCTCATTTCTATTTTAATCCCCAAATTTTTTCCTATTTTCCAATCCAAAAATCCCCAAAGGGAATATAGGACCGTTGGGACGAGGGGAGGTGGACGGCTCGATTTCAAGCAAGGACGAAGGAGAGGGGAGATGGTGACGCGTATGTACGGAGATTTAAAGGGAACGTTGGGAGAATCTTGGATTGTTAGCGTTTTCTGGGTTTGGTTCGCTAAATCGCTCCTCTGATTTACTATTGTGGATCGTCGAAGAAGAAGAAGGGTGGAAAGAGGGGAATGTACGCGTGAGAGAAGGGGGAAAAATTGAAGAAGAAAGGGAAATAAGGAATTGGGGCCGCATGGTCGCCACGCGCAGGTGTAGAATGTAATATATGTATGTTGGCTGCTATAAATGGGGTTTGGACCGGGTAAGGAATTAAAGTTGGGCTGGGCATGGGATTGGAATTGGGCTGGGGATGGATTTAAACCAAATCTGAAGATGAAGGGTACAAGGTGTAAGGATTCAATTTAAAATTTGGTCAATTGATTACAATCTTGGCCAATTAAATTCGATTGACTACAAAACGTAATCAAATTGAATTCGAATAGCTAATTCGACTATACAATGAAGTAATACGAATTAACTTAAGAGCTTTTAATATTATCAATCTAAAATAATTAAATTAATTCTGAAATAATACTTCTTAAAATAAAGGCGTTTATTTTAAAACATATTTTCGTATTTTGAAAACTAATTATTTCAAATTGTTAAATTAAAAGCTCCATAATTAATTCGTGTTGTGGAGGGTAAAAATTGGGTGTCAACATATATATTTTAAAAACTAAAAATAAATTGTGTATATATAAAATTTACTTAAATAATAAGTTTATATTGAATATTGAATCAAAATAAAAATTTATTTTTTACTTTATTTATTTTTTTTAGACAGAAATATGTTAAAATAATCAGTTTTTATACTGTTAACAGCTTGAAGGGTATTTCAAACATGTTTAATTAAAAAAAGTATTTAACAGCACTTATGTGTCAAGACATCAACAACTTTTTTTTAGCTACAACACTTTTATCCAAACAAATAATTGCTTATTTTTCAAATAAATTTCAGCACTTTAAAAAGTGCTTCTAAAATA
>DF358448.1:31845-43387 GCA_000787875.1 Solanum virginianum
CCTTCCTTGCCTATGTTTTTCCAAAAATCTACTGGGATCTCATCAGGTCCAATCGCCCTCCCCCTCTTCATCCTACTAATAGCTCGTCGTACCTCCTCCACTTCGATCCGAATAGAACATATCAATTTTTTTTATAAAAAGTGTTCTTTAAAATATTTTAATAAGATCTCTCTCGAATCAATTCGGGTAGCATATCAATTCAATTTTAAATGGGTTGGAACGAATTGGATTGAGATAGGTTGAACTCATAAATAATTCACCCAAACTTCAATGGATTGGGCTTAATTTTGCCACTCCTAACAGATTAATCTAATCATTGATGAGTTTAAGTTCCATGTTGCTGGTAGGATAGAAAGGCTACTATTATGAGTCTATAAGTTAATGTTCTTTAGATGTTGTGCTTTTAAGTTTTGTTGGGTTTCTCCTTTTGTTTGACAATATCATTGCCAAGTTCCATAGTTCCAGTTTCCATGTAACCCAGGAAATTGTTGGTTTCAATTGCAAGACTATTTAGTTATGTGATCAAATGGCTTGAGGTAATGTTTATTTATATATTTATTTTCTCTATTTCTATTCCATGCTACATTATCATCTTACAGAAAGAAATGTCTCATGTCTTAAATATGCAATTGCTAAGATTATTACATGATTGATTTATTTAATTATTTGCACTTTTCTAAAACGATTCCAATTTTTTATCATAAGATAAATACTAATCCTTACTACATTTTCTTTCTTTGAATTACATCCGAGCCATTTCGGCCTCCACCCTTACATTTTGGGTCACCCTTGAGTCCTATGTAATGGTTACAGATTTTTGAAGGCGTAAAAGTGATTGTATACACCAGTATATACCTGTATATACTGATATACAGTGACGTGATAAGGAAGTTAAATGGGCTAAAAGCCCAAATGATAGACAGAGGCAGCCCATCAAGGCTAAATTTAGGATTACAGGTGCCAAACAAATGGAAGGAGGGGTATATACACTGATATATAGTATATAAACACTGATATACAGTATTTATACCTCACTCTTATACCGGTGGAGAAGGGCTAAAAACCCAAATTTTGGCAGCAGCAAAGTTGGCTAAACAGGCCCAAATATTCTTTTATCTTGCTAGAATAGGACAGGTTGAAGTTGGGCATGTTAAGCCCAAAATTCAATTTGCTTTTTGATGTGATTTCTTGTGTTTATTTGAATTACTAGTTTCAGTATAAAACACGTATGCGTCACGTCAATTTAAAAATTATATATAAATAGTATTTCTCATTAGATAAATAGAACATTCCCATAAAAAATTAAATAAATACTATTGATTTGGTGTAATAATTTAATCTATTGTAAAATAGCAAAGATGAGAAAATCCATTTGATTGCTATAAGATATGTTAATAGCTTTTTAATATAATAATTTAGAGTTGAATAATTAGAAGATAAATAGTTACTAATTAAAATTTAATGTAATAAAAGATTCCTAAATATACATAGAGTAGTTTAACGTTTTCAATATAATTTTACTGAATTTTTTTATTTTTAAATTTATTGTATTATATACTTTATTGATAAAATATTTTATAGTCAAAATTTTAGATCATTATTTACATAAAATAGATAATTATTTGATAGGACCTTCACGCTTTTACAGATCACATGACTTCAAAAATATTATTTGAGCAGTTAAAGAAAGCCTAATTCTAAAGGGAAACATAAAGCTAAATGAATAATTCCGTATAAAAAATAATGTAAGCCGTAAGTTTTGAGTTTCCAATAAAAGATTATTGCATAAACAACTTATAATCTAATGAGCTTTCCAATTAAAAGGATTCCACACTTAAAAAGATAACTAATTATTCTCCTAATATTAAAAATAGATGCTCAATTATTGTCCTATAATTTAGACACTATAAATTAATAATAATAATTGAAGAAAAATGATTTAAAAAAATGATTTATCTATAGCATAATATTTTTTCCTCTTCTTTCTTTCTTAGTCTAGACAATTATTTTTATAGTCTTAAATTAAAAGTGAATTCTAAATTTAAAAAAATTCTAATTCAAAAATGAAATTTTAAAACTAAATAAATAAAATATAAAATAATAAACTAAGCAAAATAGTCAAATGAGTCTTTTAATGAAAGACAAAAATTTCAATTAACATGATTAAGGATCTTCACACTTTTAATATAGTATAGATATAGATAGATACGGGAAAAAAGAAAAAACAATTTGACAATTTCAAAGAATTTTTATTAAAATAGATACAGAAAAAAAGAAAAAAATTGACAAATCAATTAATTATAATTAAAAAAAAAAGTTGACAAACCAATTAAGTATGGTAAATATTTTCAAAAGAAGACTTTTTTGGATGGAGCATAATAATGACTTTTTAATGGTTTTTATCAATATAGTTTTTCTTAGAAAAAGGGAATTCACAAACCAAAAGATTTTCAAAAGAGGACTTTTTTAATCAGCACCACCGGACATTTCCCTTTTAAAATTTTAAATTATGTGAAAGTGTTTTTTTGACTATTTTTTTTAATCAAATCTATTTTAGTTAGAAAAGATTTTTTTGTATATGAAGGAATTAAATTATAACATTTAATTTTAGTTGGAAAATGATTCTTTGTACATAAAGAAATTTAATTATAACATTTAATTTTAGTTGAAAAATAATTCTTTGGGTAAAACTTTAACTATACTAAGAAAATCTTCTCAATTTAACTTTTAATGCATTTAATATTATTAAAATAATAATAAAATAATTTTTAAAAGATAGTGAAAAAAATAATTTTATCTAAAAGGAATCTTTTAAATAGTGTCAATAAGCTCGTGTTTCCTTTAAACAAATAAACTTTCAAATTTATTATTGAAGAAAACAAAGTTAGACAAACCAATTAAACTATTTTCAAATAATCAATAGGTTTTCCCTTTTAAAAGGAAAACTTTTTTAAGAAATTATTATTTGGAAAACCACGTTTTCTCCTTTAAATTTGAAACTTTTAAATTTTAACACATTTTCCCTTATTTTTTAAACTAAAGGCCGTGTTGCTTGAACAAAAGAACTTTTTCCCTTTTCCCTTTTAATTTTTTTTTAGTAATTATTGTTTGAAAGTCCTTTTTTTTTTTTTGCTATTGTCTTTTGGATCAAGTTTATTTTAATTGAAAAGGAATTTTTTTAGAGATTTTTTTTTCATTTAATTTTTACTACATTTAATACTATTAAAATAATAATTCTAAAAAGATGGTGAAAAGACGATTTTGTCTAAAAAGAAGTCTTTTAATGAAGGAAATCAATATTATTAAGGACCTTCACACTTTTAATATAGTATAGATTTGATGTTAATTCTAACTCTAACATTTGTTTATTAGTTTAACTTAATTAAATTCTCCGAATGTCAAACTATTTTGAAAAAATCACCCCATATATATATATATATTTAAGAGCGTAAATTACAACATTTAAATCTACTATTAAATAATTACTTCTAATACATTTTTTATTACGAGTTATAATAGTTCTATTTAAATTTTATTTTTTAATGTTTGTGAAATGGTAATATAATAAGTACGAAAGAGAAAAATGACTGTTGATTTTTTTTTTATCAATCAAGTGTTGTAATCTAGGGATGTTGTCATATTTCTCTAAATTCCTACCTTTTCAAATCTCTCAAAATTACTTTTTTTTCTTTCATCTTTCTTCTACAGAATTTTAATTATGTTCTCTTTCCAACTCTTTCATCTTTCAACATCATTCATCTTCTTCGTTCCGTGCAATCAATGATTTAAACTCCATAGATAAGAATTAAAAATTATATTTACACCTAGAAAGAGTCTTTGATTTGTCGATGATGAAATGCATGTTGAGGTGGAACCACTAATTTTTCAAATCTTAACACAAATTTTGGTGAAAAACAGGCTTCTTCAAGCAAAAAGGGCAAAAAGAAAGGAGAAGATGGTAAAATCTTCAGACGGTTCAAATTTTTCAAGGTCAATATCAAGAAAATCAATTGCTAGATAGATGACAACCTGATATCTTTACTCTTCCTTTTTTTTAAATTTAAAATGTTGAATACTTTATTTTAAATTTATTACTATGATTATTTTTTGTTAAACTTTGTTCAAAATATATTTGAACATGATTTAAAAATTTAGTTTGACACCGTTTAAATATTTAAATTACATTGTTTATCTATTGTTGATGGGGAGGTCTTACTCCTGCTCTCTCTCGCGTGATGGAAGAAAAGTTGAGGAGCTTAGAGGCGTGGAATAGTGAAGGTAATGTGAATAGTATGTGGGACACGACTGCTGGTTACATAAGAAAGGTAGCTTCCGAGGTACTAAGGGTTTCAACAGGGGCCTTTGGTGGACGGCAGGGAGATTGGTGGTGGAATGATGAAGTACAGGGTAAAGTGAAAGATAAGAAGGTCGCCTACACAGAATGGTTAGAGTATAGGGATGAAGACGAAAAGCAAAAGCTTAAGATAATCTATAAGACGGCCAAGTCAGAAGCAAAGACGGCGGTGGCAATTGCTAAGTCAGCAGCGTTTGGCGTGGTGTTGGTGGATGACACCTCCATTAAGTTAAGGTGGCAAACTTACTTTCATAAACTCTTAAATGAAAAAGGAGATAGAGATATTGAGCTGGGTAAGTTGGCACACTCTGAAACTTTTGTGATTCCGGATATTGTAGGCGTTTCAGAGTTGAGGAGGTAAGACGGGCTATTAGTAGGATGAAGAGGGGGAGGGCGATCGGCCCCAATGAGATCCCAGTAGATTTTTAGAAGAACATGGTCAAGAATGGCATAGAGTGGTTGACTAGACTGTTCAATGCTATTATGAAGACTGTCAGGATGCCTGATGAATGGAGGAGGAGTACAATGGTTCCATTGTACAAGAATAAGGGAGATATTCAAAACTGTAACAATTACAGGGGTATCAAGTTGTTAAGTCACACTATGAAGGTTTGGGAGAGAGTAGTGGAGATGAGGGTGCGAAGAGTAGTGTCTATGTCAGAGAATCAGTTTGGTTTCATGTCGGAGCGGTCGACCACTGAAGCAATTCATCTTGTTCGGAGGGTAGTGGAGAAATATAGGGAAAGTAAGAAGGACCTGCATATGGTGTTCATTGATCTCGAGAAAGCATATGATAAAGTCCCAAGGGATGTCCTGTGGAGGTGTTTAGAGATGAAAGGTGTCCCTATGACATATATCAGGGCTATTAAGAATATGTACGATGGAGCCCAAACTCAGGTAAGAACGGTGGGAGGAGACTCATAGTATTTTTCTGTCGAGATGGAACTACACCAAGGATCTGTGGTGAGCCCTTTCTTGTTTGCCTTGGTGATGGATGAGCTGACGCGATCTATCCAGGAGGAGGTACCATGGTGTATGCTATTTGCAGATGACATATAATATACATTGCCATGAAATAATATAAATTTCATACCAATTTTATGGTAACACACAAATACTTGTCACGACCCAAACCTAGGACCTAGATGTGACACAGCAAATGGAAACCCGACGGGACCCCAAACAAGCCTCTTAACATATCATTCACACATCATATATCGCGGAAGCAAAATTGTCATGCCCTGAGCCTACACCTGGACGTGACCGGCACTCAAAAACCATTTATGGTCCCAAGCGAATCACTTGGCCTTGCTACTTACTCAGCGGAAGACTCATAATAGTGGAAAGGCTTAATAAAAGCAACAACTAAATCAGAATAATCTGCATGACTTAGAGGTGACCCCGGTGGCTGAAAAGATAAGGAAAGCGAGACTGCGATGGTTTGGACATGTGCAGAGAAGGAGTATCGATGCCCGTGTTAGGAGGTGCGAGAGGTTGGTTTTAGGAGCTACACAAAGGGGTAGAGGTAGACCGAAGAATTACTGGGGGGAGGTGATTAGACATGATATGGCGAAACTTAGTCTCACTGAGGACATGACCCTAGATAGGAAGAAGTGGAGGTCGCAATATTTTGTTATTTATGTGTTAATTGTATCATATTTTCGTATTGTCATGTGCTTTCTTTTACTTTTGGTCATATCTAGTCATTTCTGCGTATGGGTTTTGTGATGAGCGTTCGCAGGAAACAGCCTCTCTACTTAGGTAGTGGTAAGGTCTGCGTCCGAGGTACTAAGGGTTTCAACAGGGGCCTTTGGTGGACGGCAGGGAGATTGGTGGTGGAATGATGAAGTACAGGGTAAAGTGAAAGATAAGAAGGTCGCCTACACAGAATGGTTAGAGTAGATGTTGTTGTTGTTTATTGTTTATCTATTGTTAATAGTTTAATGTTATAAATCTATAATATCATAACATTCGTATAAAATTTATCTATACAAATTACATACTTTCATTGAACTTTTTTTGAATTATTATAAATTTGCATTTCTATTTATTTTTCATTGTATTCATTGTAACATCTATTATATACTATATTTACAGATAAAATATACCTACTGATATACACAATAGACACCCATAAATAAACATTAAATATATCAATTATATTTCTATTCGATATATATTGAAAAGTTAGTTTGATATCATATATATACACAATTTATGCCAATTATATTTGATTAAACAGTTTAGTGTTTTCAATCTATATAAATTAACACTTTATACATGAAACACTTTCAATTAATATATGTACATCAAAAATTTTGGAATCAATATTTTTTTTCAATTACATAAAAAAATATACCGCATATATATTTAGATTATTATAGATATGCATTCCTACTTATTTTTTCATTGTATTCATTATAAAATTTGTTATATACTATATTAATACACGAAATAATTGACTGATATCCTTCATAAACATAAAAAATTAAACACTAAATATATTATACGGGATCATAATAACTAAATATCAAATTACTACAAACAATAATCACAACAAATACGTATTACACATTATAATAATGTCACATTAAATTTATAGTATAAAATAACTTAATGCACATACTCAGAAATTATATCAAGATGATACGAATTTTCGCACACTCACACACACACAAAGAATACAAAATTTATACAAACTTTAAAATAGTATAAAAGACAAAAGTAATTTATATCTTATTATATTGAATTGTAAGGTTTCAAAATTATACTAAATTCATGTCAATACTAGTCAAGAATTTAACACATTTTTACTTCATATCAAGTTAATACAAAATTAATTCATAAAATATATTTAATACATGTTATACCAATTGCATATCAGATCCACGCCATATGCAATCAAAATGTATATGTTTTGAACTTATATCGATTACCTATATCAAATTTATGTATTTAGCAATGCATAAATTAGTATACCAATCATAAATAGTATACATATAAATATTATAACAATATAATAAACAATTTCAGTTCACATATTATAATACTAAATTGAATGATTCCAAAAAATATACTAATTTTAGGCATATGTTCCTTAACTATTTAAAGCATTTACACTTGACATCACATTAATGCAAAATATAAACACAAATAAATAATTAATATACATTATATTAACTGAATAATATATTAATATCACCTGAAATCTTAATATACATTGCCATGAAATAATATAAATTTCATACCAATTTTATGGTAACACACAAATACTTGTCACGACCCAAACCTAGGACCTAGATGTGACACAGCAAATGGAAACCCGACTTAATAAAAGCAACAACTAAATCAGAATAATCTGCATGACTGAATATAACTGTTCACAAGCAACAACTGAAAGAGCTAGAACTAGAATACTAATACATGGTCTATGGAACCTTTACTAAACTGCCTGAAAAGGCTACTGAGACAGGCCCTAAGTAACCAGAACTGAGATAAAAACTGAAACAAAATAACATAATCCATAGAGCCTCAGACTGAGAAGAGGCCTCACCAAAACTGATAGCTGTCAGGTTCTCAACGAAGCGGCTGCTGAGGAACTCTGTCACCTGCTCTGCAGTATAAAATGATGCAGGTCCTAAGGACGTCAGTACGTGATATGTACTGTATGTAAAATGGCCAAAACATTTAAACAGAATGTCATAATATATCATGAAAGACATAATCATAGTCATAAATGAGCTAACAATAATCATAAGACTTGTATGTTGAAAATAACATGCTAGAACTGGTAAGTAAATCATAGTTTCTTAATTTAGGGAGTTTCTCTAACTGACAACCACAATTATGAGCTTCGTAGTGATATAACGTCTTGCCCACGCTGCCAGAGTCGTCCCGTACTTTGTCGGGGTAGGGGAGAAAGAACTAGGGGAGTGGATCCATCCCAAAACTAGACCATCTCAGTGGCCAATGAGGAAGGTACTGTAGTACAATCCTATCCTATGCTGGCTACATAGTTTATGAGTTTAGTAATTTATTCTACTCTCACTCATCTCGATGCTCAATACTACTATCATAATACTTTATATAGCTCATATTTAGATGATCATAAATTCTTGAAATCTGACTTTTTTGGGGACTTAGCCCAGCTTACTAAGCTTTCTCAACTGAAATCTTTAACTTTACTGAAACTAGTATTTTTTATGTACTTTCAAACATACTAGATTTCTCAACTAAAGTACTAAGAAACCTTAAAGAAAATCATTCTTTAATAGTAATGTACTCAGCTAAATGCAAGAATAATTCAAGAAAATAATTCTTTAACTTGTCTTAAACTATAATATTTCTATTCGATATATATTGAAAAGTTAGTTTGATATCATATATATACACAATTTATGCCAATTATATTTGATTAAACAGTTTAGTGTTTTCAATCTATATAAATTAACACTTTAAAAATCTTCTATAACTTTAAATCTTGAAATCAATAATTTAAATAATAATTAAAGAATCAAGAATCATCAATCTTTATCAAAAATCTATGTATACGTAAAGAAATTCACTAACTTTACAGGATTTACATGAATGTAATATCAATCAAGACTTGAACTTACTCCTGGGATAAAAACTACATTTATACTTTCTAAAATATTCAAAAATAATAATTTTAGAGTGGCCTTACATACCTTGGAATGAGTTCTTGAGGAATTGGAAGAATCCCTAAGCCCTACTATCGATTCTTGAATTCTTGAGCATAAGTTTCTTGAGAGGGTTTGCTTGCTTGAATGTATCTTTGAAGAAAATAATGTTCTTGAACTTTAATCGTATTAAAACTAACTTAGTTTAGGATATGGGGTGTGAAAAAAGTCAAAATTGCCCCTCCCCATAAAGAAACAAAATCTGCCTCGAATTCACACTAGTGCATGACGCGCACTAGTGTTATTTTGCACTTTTTATGAATTTCAACTTTTCGTCAAATTTCTAAAAAAACACTAAGTGTAGCTCCGCGTTACTATTTTTTGAATTCTTTTGGAAAAAATACTTCACATTTTTTTGAGTTTTCATCGAATCGAGACCATTTTTTTACTCAATTTTTTGTACTGATCGCAAATTCAATCTCAAATTTGCAAACGGAGCAAGGGAAGACACGTTACGCGCAAGGTCATTTCTGAGGTTATTTTTATCATTTCACGTGGTGTTACAATATCTCCCCCTTGGGATCATTCATCCTCGAATAATAACGATACGGAAAGCTAGCTCAAGCCACAAGATTCTCTAATATAATAAAATATAAATCTTCAAGGTGAATTACGAAAGTTTACCTTCAAGATCCTCACTTAGGCCAATGAACAAGTGTGGATACTTGGCTTTCATGTCCTCTTCTTCTTCCCATGTGACTTCTTCCATGAATTGGTTCCTCCACAATACTTTCACCGAAACTATCTCTTTGGTTCTTAACTTGCGAACTTGTCGGTCTAATATCTATATCCATGAATTGGTTCCTCCACAATACTTTCACCGAAACTATCTCTTTGGTTCTTAACATGCGAACTTGTCGGTCTAATATCTATATCAGAACTCTTCATCTGACAAGTTACCTTTAATTCCTACACTTTCAATAGGAACAACTAGAGAGGGATCTCCCAAGCATTTTTTAAGCATAGAAATATGAAATACTGGGTGTATAACACTTAACTCTACTAGTAACTCTAACTCGTAAGCAACATTACTCACTCTTCTCAGGATCTGATAAGGCCCAATATATCGTGGGATAAGCTTTTCCTTCTTCCCAAATCACACAACTCCCTTCATTGGCGATACCTTCAAGTACACCCAATCGCCTACCTCAAACTCCAAGACTCTTCTTCTAACATCTGTGTAAGACTTTTGTCAGCTTTGAGCTATCTTGAGCCTCTCCTAGATAACCTTCACTTTTTCCATAGCCTAATGGACTAGATCAGGTCCTACCAATCCTGCCTTACCAACTTCAAATCATCCTATATGTGATCTACACCTTCTTCCATAAAGAGCTTCATATGGTGTCATCTGTATGTTGGCCTGAAAACTATTATCAAAAGAGAACTCAATAAAAGGTAAATGATCATCCCAGTTACTTTTAAAGTCTATCACACAAGCCCAACATATCGTCCAAGGTTTGTATAGTTCACTCTGCTTGCTCGTTTGTCTGTGGATGGAAGGCTGTGCTAAGATTTACAATCGTACCAAGCCCCTTCTGAAAGGACTTTCAAAATTGTGTTGTAAACTGAGCTCTTCTGTCTGAAATGATAGATATAGGGACCCCGTGCAACCTAAAAATCTCTTTAAGATAGAGTCTGCCATAGTCCTTAGCTGTATCAGTCGTCTTGATAGGTAGAAAGTGAGCTAACTTGGTCATTCTGTCTACTATGACCTCTATCGAATCATGTTGTCTACGGGATCGAGGTATTCCTGTTACAAAGTCTATATTAATCATCTTTCATTTTTATTTTGGAATCTCTATGTTCTGGGCTACACCACAAGGCCTTTGATGCTCAACCTTAACTTACTGGCAACTTGGGCATCTAAACACAAACTCTGCAATGTCCTTCTTCATACCGCCCTACCAATAGACTTTTTGCAAGTCCCTATACATCTTTGTTGCACCAGGGTGGACAAAGTATCTGCCATTATGAGCATCATCCAAGATCCTATCTCTAAGACTGACAACATTCGACACACACAACCTGCCTTGGTATCTCAGGACACCATCTCCCCCTTTTGAGAACACTAATACTTTCTGCTTCTGTACATCTTCTTTCAATTGGAGGATGATAGGATCTGTGTCTTGCTTTTCATTCACTTCTACCACCATGGATGACTCTGACCCATTTCTAACAATGGCCCTGCCTTCGTCAGAATCTTCAATCTGCACCCCCAAATGGGCTAGTCTGTGAACCTCCTTAGCTAACTTTTTCTTTTCATCCTCAACATGAGCTGTGCTACCCATAATCACCCTACTAAGAGCATCAACAAATATATTAGCTTTACCTGGATGATAGAGGATACTCATATCATAGTCTTTTAGCAGCTCCAACCATCTTCTCTGTCTTAAATTTAGCTCTTTCTGGCCAAACACATACTACAAACTCTTGTCGTCCGTGAATGCATTCACATGCCCACCATATAGATAGCGTCTCCAGATCTTCA
>DF358448.1:43445-53645 GCA_000787875.1 Solanum virginianum
CTCAGCAAGCTCAAGATCATAAGTTGGGTAATTCTTTTCATGAATCTTAAGCTGTCTGGAGGCATATGCTATCACTTTGCCTCTTTGCATTAATACACAATCCAAGCCAACTCTAGAAGCATCACAATAAACCACGAAATCATCAACTCCATATGGTAGGGATAAGACTAGGGCTGTAGTCAGCCTAGTCTTCATCTCTTAGAAACTCCTCTCACAAGCTTCTGACACTCGAACTTAGTTTTCTTCTGAGTCAGCTTAGCCAAAGGAGCTGAAATAGAAGAAAACCCCTCTACAAACCGTCTGTAGTACTCCGCCAAGCCCAAAAAACTCCTTATCTCTGTGGGAGTTATAGGCCTTGGCCAATTCTTTACTATCTCAATCTTTTGGGATTCAACTTGGATACCCTCACCAGACACAATGTACCCCAGAGACGCCACAAACTCCAACCAGAACTCACACTTAGAAAACTTAGCATATAGCTGCTGATCCTTAAGGGTCTGAAGGATAACTCTAAGGTGGTTTGCATGTTCCTCCTTGTTACGAGAATAGATTAGGATATCATCTATGAACATAATAACGAACATATATAGGTACAGCCTCAACGCCCTGTTCATAAGGCCCATAAAAGCTGCTGGTGCATTTGTTAGCTGGTATGGGGGAATGGAGATAGGCTGAGTATCTAGAAGAATGTCTATCCCAAAGTCTATCTCCCTATCAAGAGGAACTCTGGGCAGATCCTTAGGAAAGACTTCTGGGAACTCATTCACAACAAGAACAGACTGAAGAGATGGTGCCTCGGCACGAGAATTTAAACTTTAACTAGGTAGTGTATAAACCCTTTGGAAATCAACTTTCTAGCTTTGAGATATGAGACAAACTGGCCCTTAGGGAAAACTGAGCTACCCCTCCACCCTAAGACTAGTTCATTAAGAAACTAAAACTTGACTACTCTAGTTCTGCAATCTACAGAGGCATACCCAACATGAAGCCAATCCATTCCTAGGATGACATCAAACTCTACCATATCTAACTCCACCAAATCAGCTACAATAGTCTTATGATAAACAGAGACTGGACAAATGATCATCCCAACCATATCTAACTCCACCAAATCAGCTACAATAGTCTTATGATAAACAGAGACTGGACAACCCCTACAAATTCTTTGAGCTAAGATAGACTCTCCAGTAGGAGTAAAAACACTAAAAGGCTCAAGAAGACATTCTGAGTTGACCCCAAAATTCATAGCTACATATGGGGTTACAAAAGATAATGTGGCTCCTGGGTCCAATAATGCATAGATATCATGAGTAAAGATTTTGAGCATACCCGTAACCACATCTAGAGAGTTCTTCTGCTCCTGTCTGGTGCCCATGACATACAAGCGGTTTGTGCCTCCGCTTGTCACTGCTGTAGTACCCCTGTGAGGTGGCTTACCTTGTGGGGCTTAAGAGACTGTCTGTGATCTGGTCTCTCATATTTTGCTTCCCCATAGGACAATCCTTCAAGAAATGCCCCACCAGACCACATTTGAAACAACTATTAGTGCTCGCACTCTCTGGGGTGAGACTTACCACACTTACCACAAGTAGGATAACAGTTTGATCCTTGAGCTACGCTACCCTATGACTGGCTACCAGAAAACCTGCGGTGTTGTGATCTCTGCTCATTTTTTACCCTCGGTGTAAGTGCACTAGCAGATAAAGGTACTGGTCAGACTATCTTAGGCTGGAAAGATGAGTGACCCCTACCTCCAGTCCCTCTCTTGCCTGACTCTTGACCTGATGTCTTGTCCCTCTTACTCATAAAATCCTCCCTATCCTACATCTTCTCCTCCTCCACCTGTTACACATATGTCATCAAACGGGCTATATCCATATCCCCAATCAACATCGTATTCCTGCCCTCTCTCTTAGTCATTCGAGAGAGCCCGAACATAAAGAGATCTATCCTAGTATGCATGTCTGTGACCATAGCCGGAGTGTAACGGGAAAGCTGAGTAAACTTGAGGCTGTACTCCCGTATACTTACGCCCTGAGCCTACCCTTTTTTCCATTGGTCAAACTAGAGTCTAGCTACCCCTTTAAGCTGATAGGCAGCCAACTCAACCCGATCAACATCAGCTATACACATCACCTGAAACACCTTCTGAAGCTCCTCAATAAAATTATCATGATCCTCCTTCACATCAGACCCCATGAACTCTAGTGGGTTCATTCTCAGAAACTCTCTAACTCTGGCGGTATCTGCCCCATCATTCCTACCATCTCCCTGGTGACCTCCCCGAGTAGTGACTGCCTAAGCCAAAGTTTGAATGGCCTGGAGAAGCTCAACAATAGTAATGTCTACCTGTTGTGGCTACTCCACAGGCACAGCTAGGCCTTTAGGTTTCTTCGGAATTCGGCTAGGCTGGTTTGCGTTCCTTTTGGCTAGGCGTCCTCTACCCTTTACTAGTTCGTTAGCTCTGCAAGGAGGCATGATCTAGAAAACACGGCGTGAACACATGAGTTAGAAGGGACTTCAAAGAGATATACTCTGAAGCACGAGACAACAAATAACAAGTAAGGATGACTCTTCCTAATGTCCCGTAGCCTCCCTATTATAGATGTGGCGCACTTTACACCCATAATACGGACTCTACTAGACACGATTTCATAGACTCCCTAGGACTCTTGAACTCTGTATTCTGATAACAAGTTTGTCACGCCCCGAGCCTACTCCCTGGATGTGACTGACACTCAGAAAGCATTTATAGTCCCAAGCGAACCACTTGTTCTGGCTACTTACTCAATGGAAGACTCAGAATAGTGAAAAGGCTTAATAAAAGCAACAAATAAACCAGAATAATCTGCATGACTGAATATAACTGTTCACAAGCAATAACTGAAAGAGCTAGAACTAGAATACTAATACATGGTCTACGGAACATATACTAAACTATCTGAAAAGGCTACAGAGATAGGCCCCAAGTAGCCAGAATTGAGATAAAAACTGAAAGGAAATAACATAATCCATAGAGCTTCGGACTGAGAAGAGGCCTCACCAAAACTGATAGCTGCGTTTTCAGCAAGTCGAGACCATTTTTTGATTCAATTTTTTGCATTGATCGCTCATTAGATCACGAATTTGTAAATAGAACAAGGGAAGACACGTTACACGCAAAGTCAATTCTAGGGATATTTTTGTCATTTCGCTAGGTGTTACAAAAATAAATAAATAAGAGTTATAAATACAGGAAGCAGGACTAAGCAAAGTCTTGATATTTATAAAAGTATAAAAGAGTCAAGCTCATAACATAAGAACATCAAATATTCAACAACACTTCTAACACGGAATGGAGCCGGGGCCAAAATACTTTTCGGGCTCACCCTCATAGTATCAAAAGTTCAACATAAAAAAAATATCAAATAGTAAGAGTAGCATAGATAGCGTCCTCAAACTTGAGGACTCACCAAAGATTATCTTCCAAAGTACAAAACTAGCCACGTGGAGGATGATCGAAAGATGCTTCGGTCCCTACATGGTAATATCATATAGGCATAGAGTATGCATTAGTACATTTGAATGTACTAAGTATGTAGGATGCAATGCAACAAGACATAAGCCAATATAGACAAAATGCATAATCATAAGCAATAGACAAGTATAATATCAATATGACATACATGACCAATGCTTGAAGTAAAACATGCTTATAAATCATATAACTTGCATAGTACATATCACATATGTGGTAAGAGACCATAACCGACATAGACCAAGCGAGATACTACATGAAATCCAAGGCATGTCACCCCCTCAACAAGGTGATTGAGGTATGTCACCCCTCAACAAGGAGATTGAGGCATATCACCGCCTCAATAAGGTGATTGAGGTATGTCACCCCACAACAAGGTGATTGAGGCATATCACCCCCACAACAAGGTGATTGAAGTATGTCGGCTCTTAACAAGGTGTGATATACTTGCAACATCATAGATACCTTTCATGAATTCAGTACATATGTGCAAGCCCTTAATCATCAAAGAGTCACTTGACTTATAAATCATGTAATAGATCATCAATAACATAAAAATCCTTGTCAAGACATTTTATCAAACAGTTGGTGAGTTTATAATGCTTGCTCAAAATCATGCAATTCAAGAGTGAAATAATATGAGAAAACTCAATGCAAATTAATCCACCAATATATAGCAAAACCCTCTTGTAGGATACCTTGAATTCCTTCATCAAATCTCATAATAGATCATAGTTTTATAGCTCAAAACATGTATAGTTTTAATAGACAAAATCAATTCATGGTATAAATTTGAAATAGATAGACATGTATAATCAATCAACATTTTATAAAACCCTAACATAATTTATAATCATAATCCATAATAAGAGATACCCATAGATGATACAACTTGAAAACATGCAATTTTCATAAAAAGAAAGATTGGGCTCCATGGATGAAAGGACTCAATAGATGAAATTCACATACCTCAAACTTGGATTTTCTTAAGATGAACTTGGAAGAAACTTAGAGCTTAAAGTGAATCCTTGAGTTTCAAAGTTAAACTTGAAATTCTTGAAATTTGAATGAGATATTTGGTTAAGTCTTAGAGAGATTTTTATGAGAGTTTTGAGTAATATAGAGTTAAAAAATGGCTAAGTATGGGTATTTTCATGCATAAGTGGGCATAGGGCTATGACCCCAATACCCTTGGCCGACACAAGAAAAAATTAAGGAAAAAAATATACTAGTCCGCATCCAGTTCGCGACGCGGACCAAACACCCACCAAAAATAATACTGTTGCACGCCCTTGGTGCGTCGCGGCCAGGGCGCGAATGCTCTCTGGAAATAAAAAATTAATGAAATTTATTTTTCGCTGCGGCTCCTCTAAAATTCAGGTTATACCCATTTCGTACTCAATTTTTCCCCCTGATCGAGAATATGAAGTCGCATTTTCCATATCACAGACGAATTTTAAGATATATGAAAATCACGATTATGGACATCTTCGAAGGACAATTTAGGGCGTTTCAATATCTCCCCCTTGGGAACATTCATCCCAAATTTCAAAGAAACGTGCATAAGAGAATTAATCATGAAGATTTCAGCTCGACATGAATGCAACAAATGTATTTAAACATCATTTTCAAAAAAGTCTCAACATGAGTGTCAAAAATCACCATAAACGTCTTACCATGAATATGAACACATTTAAAATGACATAAGGGCTTAAATGTAAGAATTGAAATTATATAGGGGACTTAAATTAGTACCTTCGACTTGAGAAGAGTGGAAGAGATATGGATATCGCTTTCTCATGTCTGCCTCGGCTTCCTAAGTGGCACTTTCAACTTGTTGGTTCCTCCAAAGGACCTTGACGAAAGCTACATCTTTGTTTCTCAACCTCATCACTTGTATATCCAAAATCTCCACTGGGACTTCCTCATAGGTCAAATTATTTTCTATAACACCCACAACATCCAAGGGCACTATAGCACTTGGTTCACCCAAACACTTTCTCAACATGGATACATGGAAGACTGGATGAACAATATTCATCTCCATAGGCAACTCTAACTCGTATGCAACCTTACCAACTCTCCTCAAAACTCTATAAGGACCCATACACCTTAGGCTCAATTTCTCCTTTTGCTAAATCGAACCACACCCTTCATAGGTGAGACTTTCAAATAAACCCAATCACCAACCTCAAACTCAAGATCTCTTCTTCTCACATTGAAGTAGGACTTTTGTTTACTTTGGCCTATTTTCAATCTCTCCCTTATCAACTTCACCTTCTCCAAGAATTCCATGACCAAATTCAGACCTAGCAAAGCAAATTCCTCTACTTCAAACCACCCATCCGGGGATCTACAACACCTACAATAAAGAGCTTCAAAGTAGGTAAGAAGTGACCCCACTTTGTCATTCTATCCACAAAAACCCAAATAAAGTCAAAATATTTCCTAGTCTTAGGCAACCCAACCACAAAATCCATGTTGATCTCCTCCCACTTCCAAGTAGGAATCTCTATATCTTGGGCTAGGCCACCAGACCTTTTATGTTCGGCTTTCACTTGTTGGCAATTCTGACATCCGAATATGAACTTGGCAATGTCCCTCTTCATACCACCCCACCAATACACCTCCCTCAAGTCTCTATAAATCTTTGTAGAACTGGGGTGAATGAAATAGGATATATTATGGGCCTCAAGATCAATTCTCTTAAGTCATCCACATTTGACAGACACAATCTACCTTGGTACCTAAGGGCACCATCTCCCCCTTGGGAGAAAACCTTTACTTGACTATCTCTCACCAAGGCCTTCAACTCTAGCAAGGTGGAGTCAAGATCTTATTTTGCCTTTATTTCCTCAATCATAGAAGATTTAGAACCATCAACAACCATTACCCCACCATTTTCATCTTTCTCCAACCTAACCCCCTATCTAGCCAATCGGTGAACATCTCTAGCCACCTCTTTTCCACCATCATCAACATGAGCTGGACTATCCATAGACACCCTACATGGAGCATCGGCCACAACATTGGCTTTGCCAGGGTGATAATGCACACTCATATCATAATCTTTAAGGAGCTCTAACCAACTTCTTTGTGTCAAGTTAAGATCTTTTTGGGTGAACACATATTGGAGACTCGTGTGGTTGGTAAACACCTTAACATGAACCCCGTATAATTAGTGACACCAAATTTTCAAAGCAAATACTACGGCCACCAATTCAAGATCATGGGTGGGATAATTCTTCTTATGCACCTTAAGTTGTATAGAGGCATATGTTATCACCTTACGATTTTGCATTAAAACATACCACAAACTAATTCTTGAGGCATTATAATATGCAATAAATCCTTCCAACCCTTCCGACAGAGCCAAAATAAGAGTGGAGACAAGTTTATCTTTCAAAGTTTAGAAACTCTTCTCACATTCATCGGTCCACATGAATTTGCCTTCTTTTAGGAGAAGCAATAGAAGAGAAATCATTCACAGACCTCCGGTAATAATCCGCCAAACGCAAGACACTTCTAATATCCAATGGAGTCAAAGGTCTAGGACAATTTCTAATCACCTCCGTCTTCTTAGGATCCACCTTAATTCCATCATGCAACACCACATGCCCTAGAAAAGCAACCTCTTTCAACCAAAACTCACATTTTTCATATTTAGCATACAACCTCTCCTCCCTCAAAATTTACAACACCACCCTCAAGTAATTCACATGCTCCTCCTCACTATGGGAATTAGTTAAGATATCATCAATGAAAACCACCACAAACAAGTCAAGGTAGGGTTTAAAGACCCTATTCGTAAGATTCATAAATATAGCCGGTGTATTAGTCAACCCAAAGGACATAACCACAAACTCAAAGTGCCTATACCTAGTCCAGAAAGTCGTATTGGGAATGTCACACTCCCTCACTGTCTTTTGGTGATACTCGTACCTAAGATCAATCTTAGAAAAGTGATTAGCCCCTTGAAATTGATCAAAATGGCCATCGATCCTTGGTAGATGCTATTTGTTCTTTGTGGTGACTCTATTAAGTTGCCGGTAATCAATGCACATTCTAAGAGAATCATCATTTTTCACAAATAACACTGGTGCACCCCAAGGTGACTTAATAGGTCTTATGAAACCCTTTTTCCAATAAATCCCTCAATTGCTCCTTCAACTCCATCGGGGCCATACGGTAAAGGGGAATAGAAACGGGTTGAGTATCTGGAAGGAGGTCTATACCAAAGTCTATTTTCCTTTTGGGAGGAGCATGGGGAAGCTCATCAAGAAGACGTCAAAAAACTCACTAGCCACCAAAACTGACTCAATAGGAATGACTTTGGACTCAACATCCCTAACCCTAACAAGTGATGGAGACAACGCTTAGAAATCAACTTTTGGGCTTTAAGGCAAGAAATGAATCTACCTTTGACCACTACATCACGATTTTTCCACTCAAGGATGGGCTCATTAGGAAATTGGAATTTAACCCTATGAGTTCTACAATCAATAGAAGCATAATATGTATGTAATTAATCCATCCCAAGAATGATATCAAAATCCACCATATCTAACTCAGCAAAATCACAAGGCAAGATTTTATGCAATATGAACAAGGGATAATTTCTATAGACTCTTTTAGCAACAATAGACTCACCAATGGGGGTTGATACTTTAAAAGGTTCACATAATAATTCGGGACTAACATGAAGCTTTTGGGTAACAAAAGAAGTAATAAAAGAAAGAGCAGCACCTGGGTCTATCAATGCATACACAACAAATAAAAAACCTTTAACATACTGGTAACGACATCGGGCACCTCATCCACCCCTTGTCTCTCTTGAAGAGCATAGAATAAACTTTGCCTTAAAGCACCCCCTTATTGGCCTCCTCTTTTTTTAACCCTCATTTACACCTTGGCCTTGTGGACGGCCATCTCTACCTTTATTTTGAGCATGAGGACAATTAATCACCTTATGATCCACTTTACCACAACCATAGCAAGCATTAGAGTTTCTCAAACATGGGTCATTATGGTTCCTACCATATCTTTGGTATATAGGGTTAGGCACTCCACCACCACCACTTTGGAATCTTAGATTATCATTAGCATATCTCCTATTAGGAGCATTGGAAGACCCTTGGCCTTGGAACTTGTGGCCTTGAGGAAACCAACCACCCTTGAAACCTTGGAATCTAACTTTAAAATGAGCCCTCTTGGACTCACTTCCTCTTTTTCTAAAATTTTCTCCTTCTAGTTGCTCGCTTATGTCGTGAGATGGGACAAATTCATATCACCCACTAACATGGCGGTACGACACTCCTCATTAACCAAGTCGGATATTCTCGATACAAATTTGTTCATCCTTAATCTCGGGTCGGCAACCAATTGTGGAGCATACTTGGAGAGTTGGTTGACTTGAGGACATACTCCCTCACAGTCATGGAACTTTACTTAAGGTTCATAAACTCCATCATTTTAGCTTCTCTTAGCTCGATAAGAAAGAATCGATTGAGGAATTCAGCTTTGAACTCCTCCCAAGGAATATCATCATTATCTCTCCTCTCTAATTTCTATTCGATGAACCAAATTTGGGCCACACCTTTGATTTGGTAGGCTGCTAACTCCGCTTTCTTCTTAGAATTGACGCCATAATGTATAGCACTTTGTACACATCATCGATGAACTCTTGGGGATCCTCTTCCGATTTGGATCCATAGAACTCTAGTGGGTTCTATCTAGTGAAATTCCTCACCTAGAAGATGGAGTGAGAGCATGAGGAACTTGGACCCTTTGGTGAATTTGGTTGGTCATAGAACAAGCCAACATTGTAATAGCATCAAGAAATTCATCTTGGGCTACCCTTCCACCTTAAGGAGCTTGAGAAGCGGGAGGGGTCGGTTGCTCCTCGGGTGTACGGGCTCTCCTTATTCTCCCTCTGAGAATTGGCATGATCTAGAAGACCAAAGAATATTCGTTAGGGAAAAAGCCTTACTCACATCTAAAGTACGATATAGACCATGAAAAAGTGAAACATTTCCTAAAATGCCTCATAGCCTCCTATTCATAGTTATGGCGCACTTCACAACCGTGAATAAGACTCTAATCTACGCGATGTGTTAGATTCTAAGGACCATTAATAAGCTACCGAGCTGATACCAAGTTTGTTATGACCCAAGCCTAGGGCCTAGACGTGACACGACAAATAGGAACCTAAGGGAACCCCAAACAAGCCTCTTAGCATATCATTCACACATCCTTGGTCGCAAAAGCAAAATAAATAACACAAAAGTTATAAATAAGGGAAGCAGGACTAAGGAAAGTCTTGATATTTATAAAAGCATAAAAGAGTCAAGCTCATAGCATAAGAACATTAAATATCCAACAACACTTCTAACATAGAATGGAGCCGGGGCCAAGATATTTTCCAGACTCACCCTCATAGTATCAAGTGTTCAACATAAAGAAATATCAAATAGTAAGAGTAGCATGGATAGTGTCATCACACTTGAGGACTCACTAAAGCTTATCTTCCGAAGTACCAAACTAGCCATGTGGAGGATGATCGAAAGGTTCTCCGGTTCCTACATGGTAATATCTTATAGGCATAGAGTATGTGTTAGTACGTTTGAATATATTAAGTATGTAGGATGCAATGCAACAAGACATAAGCCAATATAGACAAAATG
>DF358448.1:53728-66964 GCA_000787875.1 Solanum virginianum
AATTACCTTTTGTTTCAGATTTGATTGTTATAAGCAATGGATAAATATAATATCAATATCGCATGCATGACCAATGCTTGAAGTAAAACATGTTTGTAAATTATATAACTTGCATAGTACATATCACATGTGTGGGAAGATACAATAATCGACATAGATCAAGCGAACTACTACTTGCATTCAAAGGCATGTCACCCCCTTGTAAGGTGATTGAGGCATGTCACCCCCTCAATAAGGTGATTGAGGTATGTCACTCCTTAACAAGCTGATTGAGGCATGTCACCCCCTCAATAAGGTGATTGAGGTATGTCACTCCTTAACAAGCTGATTGAGGCATGTCACCCCCTCAACAAAGTGATTGAGGTATGTCATCGCTCAACAAGGTGATTGAGGTATGTCATCGCTCAACAAGGTGATTGAGGCATGTCACCCTCTCAACAAGGTGATTGAGGTATGTCACCCTCAACAAGGTGATGAGGCATGTCACCCCCTCAACAAGATGATTGAGGTATGTCACCGCTCAACAAGGTGAATGAGGCATGTCACCCCCTCAACAAGGTGGTTGAGGTATATCACGCCTCAACAAGGTGGTTGAGGTATATCACGCCTCAACAAGGTTTGGTCTACTTGCAACATCATAGATACCTTAAATGAATTCAATACATACGTGCAAGCCCTTAATCATCATAGAGTCACTTGACTTATAAATCATGTAATAGATTATCAATAACATGAGAATTCTTGTCAAAATATTTTATCAAACACTTGATAGATTCACAATGTTTGTTCAAACTCAAGCAATCCAAGAGTGAAATAATATGAGAAAACTCAATGCAAATCAACCCATGAACATATAGCAAAACCTTCTTGTAGGATACCTTGAATTCTTTCATCAAATCTTATAATAGATCATAGTTTCGTAGCTCAAAACATGTATAGTCTCAATAGACAAAACCAATTCATGGTATAAGCTTGAAATAGATAGACATGCATAATCAATCAACATTTCATCAAGCCCCAACATAATTTCTAATCATAATCCATAATAAGAGATACCCATAGATGATACAACTTGAAAACATGCAATTTTCATAAAAAGAAAGATTGGGCTTCATAGGTGAAATGACCCAATGGATGAAACCCACATAACTCAAACTTGGGTTTTCTTGAGATGAGCTTGAAGAAAACTTAGAGCTTGAAGTGAATCCTTCAGTTCCAAAGATAAGCTTGAAATCCTTGAAATTTGGATGAGATATTTGGTTAAGTCTTGGAGAGGTTTTTGTGAGAGTTTTGAGTGATATAGAGTTGAAAAATGGCTAAGTATGGGTGTTTTCGCGCATAAGTGGGCATGGGGCTATGACCCCAATGCCCTTGGCCGACACAGGAAATTTTTTTTTAAAAATGTACTGGTCCGCGACGCTCACCAAACGCGCACCAAAAATAATACTGCTCCGCGCCCCTGGCGCGTCGCTGCCAGAGCGCGGATGCTCTCTAGAAATAAAAATTAGCGAAATTTATTTTTCACTACAGGTCCTCTAAAATTCGAGTTATACCCATTTCCCACCCAATTTTTCCCCCTGATCGAGAATATGAAGTCAGATTTTTTATATCACGCACGAATTTTGAGATATAAAAAAATTATTATTATGGGCATCTCCAAAGAACAATTTGGAGCATTTCAATACTACTGTGTACCAACTATAAATATACTACATATAAATCACGAAAATCAAATTTATATAAAATTTATCTCAATAAAAAAAAGTAATTGTCCCTCCAGAACAACTAATGAAGGTGTTACAATTTTTTTCTTTTTTTTTTTTGCAAATAGTTAATCGAATAAATTTTTTTAAACATAAATCAATTGTAAAAAATTCATTCCTGTTAAATCCGTCTATAATATATAATCTTAATATGATTCATAATACAAATTAATTCATGTGAAAAATTACCTTTTGTTTCAGATTTGATTGTTATTTTATAGCCATGCTGAATTAGTATACATACAGATCTTTTTTTTTTATTATTATTAGAATACATTTTTTTCAGATGGGATACAAAATAATTCTCATTAAAATTTAAAAAAAAAAACGTACAACAAAATTAATTGATAAGGTATTCTAGGAAAGGCTAATGACCAAAAACTACTCAACTGACTTAAGTAATTTAAGGAAGTAAAATATCTTTTGACTAATAGTTTCCCTATTTTATGGCAATTAAATCTAATCATTTATAGATTTTAACGTTTATTAAATACTTTTTTGATTTTATTAATTTATTATATAAGAGAAATGTTATATACTGTTTAAAATTTGTTGTTAGAACTTGAAAAAAAATTAATCATGTTATAATTTGAAATATATTATCTAATAAATGTCATTAATAAAATTTATCCATTATTTTATGTTAATTCATGCGTCGATGATTGCATGTCTTATTTATTTAATTGTTTTTTCTTCAGAAATTCCAAATTCATTCAAAAATGATTAATTTGTTAAGTTTCTTTTTTAAAAAATAATAAATAAAAATAAATTTGCTTTAAAACTTCAGGTCATCTTTAGAATTTCGGCAAATATCTCTTTAAAAATTATTTTAAAAATATTTAGGTTATTGATGACTTTTCTTTAAAATAAAATAAATATATATTTCCTTTTACTCGAAATATTTCAAGTCTTTTCTAAAAATAAGTTTGGATTTGTGATTGAGGTATGTCACCCTCAACAAGGTGATGAGGCATGTCACCCCCTCAACAAGATGATTGAGGTATGTCACCGCTCAACAAGGTGAATGAGGCATGTCACCCCCTCAACAAGGTGGTTGAGGTATATCACGCCTCATTATTTCAACCTCTTTGTAAATTATTTAATTTACTTAAATAGACTTTACTAGAGTTATTTTAATATATTTTAGTTTTAAATCAACTTTTGAATAGTTAGTCAAATTGAATTTAATGGTCGGATAATCACATGTAACGGCCATATATGAGTGTTAACTAACTTCTCAGAATGGAAATAGAACCCTTATCCTTTTCTCTTAAAAATTTAAGATTTTTTATTAAGTCTTAAAATTAAGTTTTCTTATTTTTAAAAAAATTTAAGTGCAACTCTCTTTTTAATTTTTTTAAAAAATTAGTTTTATTTCTTAAGCTAATTAAGGTTTACTCCAAATGCATTTTACTTTGTTTCTTCTTTTCTGGACCTTTTTGTTTTTTCCCTCCATTTCACTACCTACTAATAACACAATGATCTACTTCAAGACATTTTTTATTATTATTTAATTATTTAATTTTAAAAAATAATTTCATAACTCACATCTTTTCATTTTCATAACTTATATTCTAATAACATTCATTAATCTTATGCGTTTATACTTTTAGTAATCTCCATTAATTCTATGCTTTTTCAAATTCATAATACCAAATAATATATTATAATATTATAAAATTCCTTAAATTCAATAGGTGATGAATCAAATATGCATGCTTTAAAAAAAATCAGAAAAGCTTAATACATTCATATGCCTGGTAATACTCTTTCATTTATTTATTAGGGAAAGGGTTTTTAAATGCCCTTGTACTATTAGAAAGGATCAAAAATGTCATTTGTTCATATTTTGGGTTATTTATGTCTTTATAGTTAGTATAATGGGCTAAAAATACCATAAATCTAATGGCACTAATGGAGAAGGGTTAGTTTGACGTTAAAACTCTTCAACATTCTGTCGGTGCTCTTGGCCCACTTCCCAATAAACTTTATTTACAATTTATAAACTCCTTTTTTTTCAAGGATAACAACACTTTTAATTTAATCCCTCGATTCTTAATAAAGTTTAATTTTAATAATGTCATACCCCGGGAGGATATCCTAGACGTGGCCGGCACCGAGAGACTATTGCTAGTCCCCAAGCGAACCACTTGGCCTCATCACATCCATTCAATCAATAAATTCAATAAAATCAGCAAAAGTCTAAAGATAGCAATGGGCAATCTAGTCTTTAGATTATATAAAATAAATAAGCTAGTAAGAAAGACACTACCTCAACAAGCCTCAACATTGATACTCAACTCTAGTTTATGAAGTCTCTATTACTATCAAGTGGTGCCAATGACAGATCCATGACTATTTCAAAATGAAATAAACCTATCTCAAGTCTAACTCTAATAAGCAAGATGAAAATAAATGCAATGATCCTCCGGAGGCTCACCAACTTAGCTGAAATGTTCAGATCCTCAATGGTGCGCCTGTTGACGATCTCTAGTACTTGCCTCTGCATCATAAATAATGCAGTCCGAAAGGGGATAGTAGTACGTGGAATGTACTGGTATGTAGAATAACTGAATGAAACATAAAACAGGTAGAATAATATGAAAATAACATCAACTCAAAATAACAACCAATCAGGATGTAAAATGTCTATCTAAAGCAATAATAAAGAGTAGAAAAGTGACCCATCAACTAATCAAACCTCATCAATCAACTCAACTCAACTTAACTAAAATCAACTCAACTCAGAGTACTCAAGGTGGGAAATTTTTAGAGTTTCTCTTATCCGAGAACAATCACTTATGAGGCAGTGATTGTACAATAGTCCCGCTGATGTTGCCACAACTATTCCGTACTTGCCAGGTAAAGAACGAACCGAATCCACCAGGGATCCAACCATCAACAAGTCCTCTATTATTTCAGGGACTTCCAATCAAGAGGGAACCTCAATGTAATATAATGGTTCTAACCCTCGCCTACGCTTGGCAACGTAGTTAATCAGTGTGAGTTGGATATACTCTTACTCATTTTGGTGCTCGATACTCCTCTCAAGACTCAATGCTTATAAAATCATCCATCTCAATCAGCCTCATAGAGACTCTCATTATCTCATCAGCTCAACTCAAATGTGGTCTTTCAGCTTAACATCTCAATCATCTCATCAACTCAATTCTCAGTCAATAGCTCAAGACTTAGATCAATCATTAGGAGGAAGTCAATTAGACAAATCTCTAGAGTTCAATTATGAATACTCACAAGATCATCATGTTCTATCAACTCACCATCATGCTCACATCACAATCACAATCAACATTCTTAAGTCAAGGCTCTTGACTCGATCCCTAGGTTCATTCATGCATGCTTTCACAAATATCATATAAGGTTTACACAATGTCTCATGAAAAGTATTCAATTCAAGAAAACAAGTTTATGATGATCAACACATGAAAATACATGTAATAGATATAATTTTCAAGAAAACATTCAAGAAAGTAATTCAAGAAATGTGTATGGGGATCATGGACTCTCAGCTCCTCTATTACCATCAATGGGGCACATGGGAGAACAATCTCATGATTTAGTTTATGTTTACATATCTGGTGTGAAGTTTTGGACAATCAATCCTCAAGAACTCCTCAATTTTTATGCTCCTCTTCTCTTCTCTTTAGCCCTAGTCTTTTTCAAGAACTTAGAAAGAACTTAGAATGGGGTTTAAAACACTTTTTACGCTCAAAACGACCAATTTAGATCATATTTTGAGCTTAGGAGGGGTTGGAAAGGGTCTAAACTGCCCCTCACGAAATTGACAAAAAAAAGGTTTCCTCTAGGGATATGGTGTCTGCGACGCGGACCCTATGTTATTTGGGTGATTTTCGCCGAAAATTCTCCAGACGAGTTTTTCAATCTCGTAGAAATTTTTGGAACAAAATTAAGTGATGGTGTGTGGCAGGTGCGCGTCGCACACCCTCATTGGTTTTCATTTTCGTATCGAAAAAGTATCTTTTGATCTGGTTGCTCTAAAAATTAGTCGAGACTATTTTCCCACTCAATTTTTCATGTTGATCACATATCCGGCCTCGGATTTGCCATCGAAGCATGGGAAGACGCGTTATACGCACATCTCTCCTATAGGGATATTTTGATAATTTTACCAGGCGTCACAAATAATTATAATAAATTAGTTAAAATATGTGATTGAGTTCTCTTTATATAGAAAAATATGTTATATTGATAAAATATTTACACATTATTTTTATTTTTCCTAAAATAAATAATCATTTTTAAATCATATTGATAACATGCACAAAAAGATATGAGAGGATAAAATAGACGTATCCAATGGGAAGTGTTAAATAATTTAACATTCTTGAAAGTTGACTTTAATGAACCTTAATGTGGTGGAATTTAAAATCTTTTTTGTTCTTTTTTCTTTTGATTAATGTAAAAGGAAATGGAAGATTCTATTTTATTTTATTTTATTGATGAAAACATATTTTAATCATATATTATTTTGTGTAAATAGCCAAATAATTTGTATGCATTAGTGTTGCCCATTCATTTAGCAGGAAGGTTGTTGGGTCTCCCTAAGGCTCAAACTGACTCTTCTCCGTTAGTACCGTTAGATTCAAGATATTTGTGGCCCATTATACTAACTATAAGGGCATATATGACCCAAAGTATGAACGAAGGATATTTTTTAAAGCTCTCAATATGGACTAGGCTTGTTGGGCCAATCTGACTTAATGCGTGATTTAGCAAGGTAGAGCTACGATTTTTAGTGCCCGTTTAAAAAATAGTCATTTTAGCCAGCCTGAATAAGTCTGCTGATTTATGGGGCTATTACAATATGATTTGGGAAGGCCCGTGGGGCAAATTAAAAAATAGTTAAAAATAAAATAGAGTATTAAAAATAATAAGAGTCCAAACTCAAAGTTTATTTAAAGTTTTTAAATATTAAAACTTAGATACAAATTATGTTTTTATTATATGTACTCTCTCCGTCCATTTTTACTCTTATTGACTTGACACAGGGATTAAGAAACAGTAAATAATAGGGGTAATTTTACTAAATCACCCTTTAAACATAATAAATACAATGTGTTAAAAAATTTAATAAGAAAAAAATTATAATTAATGATAAGGATAAACTAGAAACTAAGTGTGAAATTATATTTTGATTTCATTGAATGGACAAGTATTATTGACATCTCAAAATAGTAGACAAGTAAAGATAGTTGGAGGGAGTAATACTAACACTAAAACCATGTAATATTGTCTTGTTGCTATTTATTTTAATATTTTTTAATTATAATCTAATTAAAAAATTTATAAAAAAATATATGTATAAGAATGTGGGCTGGCCTGATAAGGCCCACAACCCATGTATTAATGGGCTGGGCTAGCTGTTTTCTAGTCCATAAGAAAAAGGGGTTAGTCCGACCTGGCCTATCAAATTCCAAAGCCTGTAAGGGCTAGCCCGGATGGGGGTGGGCCGGCTTGTATTGACAGCTCTAATATTTTTTATTCTTTCTAATAGTACAAGGATATTTTTGACCATTTTCCCTATTTATTATATTTATTCTCCTTTATTTGCTTTAAATATGCATTTTTATATCTCATATTTCATTACATATTTAGTTGTTACCTCTTAATGTTTATAACTATCAAACTTTTCATATTTATAACCTTCAAATATTTAATTTAAAATTTTAAAATATCAATTTGTATTGCTTCATTTTTATCTATATAAATTCGTCTTTTTTTGTTTCATGTGATCCATGCCTAAGGTTATCAGTATTGTGGTATTTATATGGTTATCGTACTATTGATTCATGCCTTAGTCTGACTTGATGAAGAAGACTGTTGAATTTCGATTGAATATATGAAAGAACGAATCGACAAGAACTCAAAAAATTATGTATTGATTTTATATTTCTTCTCCATCTATATTATTATAATTAAAGTCTTAAAAAAGATATGTGCATTATATTTTTTTCTCTATTTTTTATATTTTATCTCTATTAAACTTTTTAAATTTATATATTTATTTGAGTTCAAATCAAATATTTAAAACTTTATTAGAAGTTTATTAACTACTAATCAAAGTTCAAAATTTTGCACCTAGTTATTTACAAAATAAATTTTAAATATTATGCCCCTTATTTGATGTTTTTTGTTATATTTTTAAAAAATTATTCGTAATTATTTTATTTATTAATAGTATTTATTAGATGCATGTTTTCATAGAATTTTAATCAATAACAAATTTATAAAAATTTACAATCAAATACCAGTAAGATAAAGTTGCAAAAAGGATCAACTATGAAAATAAATTAAAGTTCCTACTTCTATGATCCTCCTTTTACTGGTTAATACATCCTAATATACATACCTGATTTATAAATGAAAATTTACACAAAGCTAAATTCTCTTATATAATAGGTGACTTGTTTGAACAGTTTAGGATCGTTGTGCCTACTTCAGGCTTAGGATCATCGTGTCTGCTTTAACTGTTTGAAGTAGACAGTTGACTATAACGTGTCTGCATAATTTTATGGTGACTATTAAAGTGTCTACACCTAATTTTATTGTGTTATTTCTATTAATTATTATTTAATTATTTCTTCATCATAATCTGCTTAATTTTACAGTGGCTATTAAATTGTCTAGCTAATTTTACTGTGTCATTCCTATTAATTATTATGTAATTACTTCTTCATCTACTTCAAGTATAAAATTATAATATTAACCATAATAAATTATTTTCCTGTGTCTGACTATAACGTGTTTGCTTAATTTTACATGGACTATTAACATGTCTACTTAATTTTACTATGTCAGTTCTATTAATTATTATTTAATTATTTCTTCATCTACTTAATTCAACTATAAAATTATAATACTACTCGTAATAAATTATTTTCCCATGTAGGAATAATGTATATGGTTGCTCGCTGTGATGTTGTTGGCTGTTAAGGGGCAGCTTTGAAACCCCCGGGATAGTCCATTTTACAGGGGTTATGCTGCCGAATTTTTGGTAGTGTATATTATTTAAAAATTACTTAAAAATATTATAAATTTAAATAATTAAAAAATAAAAAAAAATTAAAATTATTAAGTTTTCAAATTTTATCTTAATTATAAAAAAATTTTAAAAAATAATATATATTGTATCTGTGAAATGCACGATCTTTGTCACTAATATACTCTATAAAGGAATTAGTGAAGCAAATAAGCAAATAAGCCAATGAATCAAACAAACAAAATGATTATATTAGGCCATCGTTAAAGATCATAGTACTAAGTTGGTAACTACATGACAAAAGAAATTGCATCCTTTTCAATTTCCATTTTTTTCCCTTCTCCACTAACAGCTCAAAGACGAAATTAAAAATTAAAATTTATAAATTTTTAATTTTTTTTATCATATTTACTCGATACATAATTAAGAGAGCTATAAATATTTAATAATTTTTATAATATAAATAGGAGCGATTCCAAGTGGCGTCTGTCAGGTGCTCGAACATTTATTGACTTCAAAAAATAATTTTATGTATCTATATAAAAAATATGCAATAATTATATAAATATAAAGATAAGTATTCGATGCACAAGAAATCCTACGAATGCTTTGATTCTCAATGTCTTCCTAAAGCGCAAAGCAAATTGTTAGATGAGAAATCAAATCTCACTAACTCTTTTATCTTAAAATACACGTGTCAGATAGAGCACCTATCCGCCTCACGAAAATCATAAGCCTACAATCCCATGGCTCTTCTTTCCTTGGTCCCAAAAAATCGAAGATATTCCCTAAACTCTAATCTCCAATGTTACATGTCAACCACAAGACTTCAAATCTTACGTGTCCTTCAAACACACCCCTGAAAATCAGCCACGATAAGAATTAGATAAGGCCTTATTCTCTTTCGACCGTCCGATGAATCCATCCTCTCATCCAACGGTCCAGATCTCCTCTTCCACATATCAAAAATCAGTACCTTCTTCACCAATATAATCAAGTAAATGGCTCTACATTTCCACCACATCCAATCTGCCAATTGAGTTTTCCATTACCCTAACCTAGGTCCACCATGGCAACTGCCGCAGCTACATCCTCATTCATCGGGACACGGCTGCCGGAAATCCGCTCCGGCGCCGGCAGAGTCCAAGCCAGATTCGGATTCGGACAGAAAAAAGCCGCAGTGAAGAGGCCACCGAAACAGCAAATTCCTGACAGACCGCTGTGGTACCCAGGAGCTAAATCGCCGGATCATCTAGACGGAAGCCTTGTCGGTGACTACGGATTCGATCCGTTCGGTTTGGGGAAACCTGCTGAATATTTGCAATACGATTTGGATTCGTTGGATCAGAACTTGGCGAAGAATTTGGCCGGTGAAGTTATTGGGACTCGGACTGAAGCTGCTGATGTGAAGTCGACTCCGTTTCAGCCATACAGTGAGGTGTTTGGGCTACAGAGGTTCAGAGAATGTGAACTGATCCATGGAAGATGGGCTATGTTGGCTACTCTTGGTGCACTCAGTGTTGAGTGGCTCACCGGTATTACATGGCAAGATGCTGGAAAGGTAATTATTTTAATTTACGATAAACTTTTCCGAATCTTTGAAAATTGAATAACTTTTTCTTTTCTTTTTTAACTCGTAATCTTTTCACATACGACATTTCAAATTAAATCACCAGTTTTACTTACGTTACTTTCTTTGAGTAAGCCTATTTCCATGTTAAATGCGATACTCCATGCACGTAGTGGTATTGAATTCCTCTAAGTTATATATCTTGGATACTTAATGGAATTGTTTTTATAAAGTATAATTTGTATGAAAATTATGTAGATCCTCACTAAAGAATAATACATATAGTGACAAATTTGCACATTCTAAGACAGAGCTAGAAGTTTGGGTGTTATTAATTTTATCAAATTTAGTAATTTCTGTTCAAATAGTATACAAATATTAAATTTTGAAACTAATTTAATACTTCACTTAAAATTGTCCTCGTAAAATTGAAGTTCTGCCTTTAATTTGCATTTGGATTCAAACTTATTTTCCAACTTCAATCTCCAGAAGTCGTCATTGGCTCACTGCATTGATGCATGCTTCATAGTTGTTTCTTATACTTCTTTTTTTCTTCATTTTTTTAAAGATAGATTTCTAATTTTCTTTATCATTAAGTAGCTACTAAAATATTAGCAGCAGTCAAAGTTGGAATTTTGTGTTGTACTCCTTCTGTTCATCTTTACTTGTTCATGATACTTCTACAATATTTGTCTATTTAGATAATTTTACACTTAGTTCCTAATTTACCTTTATCGTTAATTATAGCCATTTTTCTATTATATTTTTAAACATATTGTATTTATTATATTAAAAAAGGGTAATTTAATAAAATAATACTTGTCATTTACTAATACTTAGTCTCTATGTTAAGTCAATAAGAAACAAGTAAAGATGGACGAAGAGAGTGATTAATAAAAATAGATCCCTAATAAATATTTTTTATTGTGTCAAAGTTAATAGTATGAATCCAGTAAAAAAATTAGAAGAGGGTGATTTAGCCAATAAGTTCTTCATGGGAGTAAGATTGGCAATTATTGCCAGTCGTTTTGGTTGCTTGTTAGTATTTATTGCTTCCCTGTGAACAAATAATTCAAAGGAAAAAGGTATAATTCAGAAATTTGTTATAGTTAAATATTTTAATAAGGTGAGAACATATAAATTGGTTATAATTGTGATTGTTTTTATAGAATGGAAGATGTAAGTTTTTATTGGATTTGCATAGGTTGAGTTAGTTGAGGGATCATCCTACTTAGGACAACCACTCCCATTCTCCATTTCAACATTGATCTGGATTGAGGTTCTGGTGATTGGATACATCGAATTCCAAAGGAACTCCGAGCTTGACCCGGAAAAAAGGATTTACCCTGGTGGATCATACTTTGACCCATTGGGCCTTGCTGCTGACCCTGAGAAAAAGGCCAGGCTTCAACTCGCTGAGATAAAGCATGCTCGCCTCGCCATGGTTGCTTTCTTGGGCTTTGCTGTCCAGGCTGCTGCTACTGGAAAAGGCCCACTTAACAACTGGGTTACCCACTTGAGTGACCCGCTTCACACCACCATTTTGGACACCTTTGGCCTCTTCTCTTAAAGTTGACGACCCTCTTTTTTACGTATATTAAATATTATATTCGTGTAAAAATCGTAACATTTGACACTTGAGGAGAAGCCTATATCAGACTTATTCTTATTCTAAGTTTGGTTATATCATTCACTATCTTTATTTCATTTTTGTTTTTCTTTGACATGATATATTTGGAGATTCAACGATTTTAAAACATACTTTGTATTATGTGCATAACAAAATTCTCTCTCTCTTAGTATTTTGACATAATGCTCATGGTAAACATAAATAAGTTGACTAATATAATGACCTTATAACTGCAATAGGACAGCAATAACATCAAAAGGCTTGATTAACAAAATCAACCTATGAAGAGGATGAAATATAAATTTTATATTTGGATGACTAAGTTCTTCGATCATTTAGAATTAGGAGTAAAGGAAATAAAATTAATGCGGTATTTTGAGGTAAATCGATTAATTTTGCTTTATTTAATTATTTGTCCCGAGCCAAATAAGATTATAAATTGACATAACGATTGTTCTCAATAGGTGTAAGCTTAAGTTCAGCATTAAACGACAATAACGATCTTAAAATTGACATGATGTTATTCAATGCGATATCTTTTTTTCTTTTAAGTGAATTTAAATAATATTATTTTTTTAATATGCAACTATTTGATAGTGTTTAGCTAATTAAATTTGCACATAAAACTTATACGAAGATGATATTAATTAAGACAACTTTGTGAACGAATTCAAATGTTCTCGATGATGCATTGATATTGTACTAGCGGGGCATGCACGGGCCCAACACTTTACACGTTGGATACATGAAAATACACAATACCAATATATGGTAACTATATTGATGTGAAACTATGTTGAAAAAATACCCTATTTTACACTAAATATTACCTTTCATATGAAAACAATAGTATTTTTTTTACAATGCCAAAGGTGTGTATGAACAGATTATTCACCATCATGGCTCTAATGAATTTCAAATCAAAGAATTTCATAAGAGTACAAAGTTAGTTCTGCCCACTACAAAATTATTTAAGGTAATATTTCTGAGGACCATTTGAACTATAATATGAGGTAGTGACAAAGTCTGTGTACATTTTATCCTCCTCATATCTTACTTGTGGGATTCCACTGAGTATGTTGTTGTTTGATTTACAGTGCTACCTGTCTCAGATTACCATCTTAGTACCAAACTTTAAAAAACAGAAGAATTCAGAGGTCCTATTCACATACCATTCTAATAGTCGTCTAATACATCAACATGCATCTTTTTTACCTTTCAAGAAGTTTTTCTATATCGTCTTCACGTTCCG
>DF358448.1:81824-98227 GCA_000787875.1 Solanum virginianum
AGGTTACATGAGAATTCAGGCCACTTGTAGTTCAAAATGCTTGATTTTACGCACGATTTTGAAAGAATTCAAAAGTTATCCTAATATCAAATTATGAAGAAATTAGAAAGCTTGGGAATGAAATTTTAAAGGACAGTGTTGGAATGCTGCCGAGTTTTCAAAATTGAGCCCGCCTACATACCCTGGGACTCAAGAATCAGGCTACATGTAGTTCGACTCTACCGGTTGAAGAGAAAATCTTTTATTCTGAGATGACCTCTGGCTCAAGAAGAGTGACAAACAAATTGAATTATGAAAAAGAGGCTTGCAACCTTTTAATCATAAATGTGGCGCGCTTCACATCCATAATTAAGAACTTACAAGGACATAATTTTCAAAACTCTTAGTATATTGTCACTTGGATTGGAAGACTGGCTCTGGTGAGAGTTGAGATCACCTGGATGAGAAACTGAAAACTAACAGACTTACATAAATTCCCATATGCCTTCTGATAAAGGTGTGGTTGGATTGTGGTGGTCGTCGCTTCTCAGCTTGTGTTCGAAAGGTTTGACGCCCCCTTTCAAACTATGTCCCAGTTCGCTGCTAAGAAAAAGTTCCACGTTGTGCTGCATCCTACTTGATGATGTCCATACCTGTGGTCTGTTTTGTGAATTCACCCTTTTGGATGCTCTCGATTGACTAAAACAAAATGTTAGTAAAATCATAACTTGAATTAGAGTTGGCATCTTTTACCATATTTGATATGTGTTCTTCTCTGCAATTGTCACGTTGAAGGCGAGTGACTCTCTAAACAAAAATAACTTGTCATGTTGAAGGTGAGTGACTCTCCAAAAGAAAATAACTTGTCACATTGAAGGCGAGTGACTCTCCAAAAATAAATAGGTTATCACGTTGAAGGTGAGTGACTCTCCAAAAGAAAATAACTTGTCACATTGAAGGCGAGTGACTCTCCAAAAATAAATAGGTTATCACGTTGAAGGTGAGTGACTCTCCAAAAGTAAATAACTTATCACATTGAAGGCGAGTGACTCTTCAAAATAAATAACTTATCACGTTGAAGACGAATGACTCTCCAAAAATAAATAACTTATCACGTTGAAGGCAAGTGACTCTCCAAGAATAAATAACTGGCATCTAGCATGGCTCTCTGTAAGCAACTGGCAAAATAAAAATAGCGCTCTGGGCACAGCTGGCAATAAAATAGCAATAGCGCTCTGGGCGCAACTGGTATCTGGCATGACTCTCTGGGAGCAACTGGTGAAATAAAAATAGCACTCTAGGCGCAGCTGACAATAATAGCAATAGCGCTCTGGGCGCAACTAGTATCTGGCATGACTCTCTAGGAGCAACTGACATCTGACATGGCTCTCTGGGAGCAAATGGCAATAAAATAGAAATAACGCTCTAGGCGCAACTGGCAATAAAATAGCCTTCTGGGGGCAATGAAGATGCAACAACCCTAGATCGGCAACTGGAAATAAAATAGCCTTCTGGAGGCAGTGAATATATAATGGCCCTGGATCGGCAACTGAAAATAAAATAATCTTCTGAAGGCAGTGAATATCAATGGCCCTCGATTGACAACTGGAAATAAAATAGCCTTCTGGAGGTAATGAATATGCAATAGCCCTGGATCGGCAACTGAAAATAAAATAGCCTTCTGGAGGTAATGAATATTCAATGGCCCTGGATCGGCTACTAGAAATAAAATAGCCTTCTGGAGGAAATGAATATGCAATGGCCCTGGATCGGCGATTGGAAATAAATAGCCTTCTGGAGGCAATGAATATGCAATAGCCCTGGATTGGCAACTGGAAATAAAATAGCCTTCTGGATGCAATGAATATGCAATGGCCCTGGATCAGCCACTGAAAATAAAATAGCCTTCTGGAGGCAATGAATATGCAATGACCCTTGATCGGCTACTGGAAATAAAATAGCCTTCTGGAGGTAATGAATATGCAGCATGAATGGCCCTCTTGGCAATGAGTATGCAGAATGAATGTCCCTCTTGGCAATGAGTATGCAGCATGATTAGCCCTCTTGGCAATGAGTATGCAACATAAATGGCCCTCTTGGCAATGAGTATGCAGCATGAGTGGCCCTCTTGGCAATGAATATGTAGCATGAATGACCCTCTTGGCAATGAACATGCAGCATGAATGACCCTCTTGGCAATGAGTATGCAACATAAATAGCCCTCTTGGCAATGAATATGCAGCATGAATGGCCCTCTTGGCAACAGAAAATAAATATGCAATGGCCCTCTTGGTAACAGGAAATAAATATGCAATGGCCCTCTTGGCAATGAATATGCAGCATGAATGGCCCTCTTGACGATGAATATGCAGCATGAATGACCCTCTTGGCAATAAGTATGCAGCATGAATGGCCATCTTGGCAATGAATATGCAGAATGAATGGCCCTCTTGGCAATGAATATGCAGAATGAATGGCCCTCTTGGCAATGAGTATGCAGAATGAATGGCTCTCTTGGCAATGAGTATGCAGCATGAATGGCCCTCTTGGCAATGAACATGCAGCATGAATGACCCTCTTGGCAATGAACATGCAGTATGAATGGCCCTCTTGGCAATGAGTATGCAACATGAATGGCCCTCTTGGCAACAAGAAATAAATATGCAATAGCCCTTTTGGCAACAGGAAATAAATATGCAATGACTCTCTTGGCAACAGGAAATAAAACATGCAATGGCCCTCTTGACAACAGGAAATAAAATATGCAATGGCCCTCTTGGCAACAGAAAATAAATATGCAATGGCCCTCTTGGCAACAGAAAATAAATATGCAATGTCCCTCTTGGCAAGAGGAAATAAATATGCAATGGCCCTCTCGGCAACAGAAAATAAATATACATGGCCCTCTTGGCAACAGGAAATAAATATACAATGCCCTCGATCGGCAATAGGAAATAAAATAGCGCCCTGGATCGGCAACAAAAAATAAAATAGCGCTCTGGGCACAACTCGAAAAATAAAATAACCTCTTTCCGCGATGCATGACAAGATGAGATGCTAGGGATTTGAGTGAAGCAGAACCATTCACGCCTCGGTTATTGTATTGTTGATAAGACCTGCAAAGATCTCACTAGGTGAAGTATGGTGATCTTGGCCACTGTGCCAAGTTATCTTATCTCCTGCATTAAGAAAAATGTGTCATAACACATAACAGAATGATAGGAAGAGAATTCTGAAAGAGAAAAGAGTAATGAGTAAATATAGAAATCATCTGGAGTTATCCAGCTTGTATCAATCTAGATGAAATATTCAATCTTAGCCATTGCGCCAAATTATCTTATAAGGCCCCTGTGGGTCCAAAGATGCCTTGCAAGTTTAGTTCCTGCATCTAAAGAAAGTGCTGAGTTTCAAAGTGAACTGATCTATGTTGATTCTTCAATTATTTGCTCCTCGTCTTATCCCACTGTGGGTCCAAAGATGCCTTGCAAGTTTAGTTCCTGCATCTAAAGAAAGTGCTGAGTTTCAAAGTGAACTGATCTATGTTGATTCTTCAATTATTTGCTCCTCGTCTTATCCCACTGTGGGTCCAAAGATGGCTTGCGACTTTAGTTCCTATATCCAATGAAAAATGCTTAGTTTCAAAGTGAATTGATCTCTATTGATTCTTCAATTGTTTGCTCCTCGTCTTGTCCCACTGTGGGTCCAAAGATGTTTGCAACTTTAGTTCCAGCATCCAAAGAAAAATGCTTAGTTTCAAAGTGAATTGATCTGTATTGATTCTTCGATTGTCTACTCTTTGTGTTGTTCTCTGATGAAGTATTTTGTCCCTCACTTCTCAGTTGTCTTTGTATTTCTAATCAGGCTGAGAATCCTTAAGCTGGCTTTCATATTTGTAGAGAAATTTTGAGGGCAACCACAAAATTTTTGTCCCAGTTTAGATGTTGTCAGGGATTGACAGCTTTGTCAAAAGCACCTTGAGAATTTTTTAGAAAGATCTCAAAAATTCTGTCCCAATTGAAGTTTCATCAGGGCTTGAACTTCGATTGGTTAAAGATGGATTTCTTATTCAGAATTTTTGAGTTCCTCTCAAAAATTCTGTCCTAGTTTTCTTTTTGGGAGTATGACCGAACCATTGTGGCGCCTACGTATCCTGTTGGGGCAAAAATTAGGTCAAACGATAGTTCCAAAGAAGAATAAATAGTGGGAATAATGGGATGACCGAGGCCGACATAGGCAGCCTACGTATCTCATTCTCAAGAATTCAGGTCAAACGTAGTTCATAATAAAAGAATGATAAAGGGGATAAAGGGATGACCGAGATCGACATAGGCCACCTACGTATCTCATTCTTGAGAATTCAGGTCAAGCGTAATTCATTGGAATAATAGAAATGGTTACAAGCAAATTGTGCAATTACAGGAAAAGAACACTCTGAGTCTCTAGACATAGCATAACTATCTATTGCATTGTGCGATTATAGGAAAAGAACACTCTGAGTCTCTAGACATAGCATCTCTTGACAACATATGAGTTGATCGTCAAATGGTGAGGGGTGATGTGTTAATCCAAACACGTCCTAACAAATTGTGGTGGCTCCAACGTCCAGTCATCATCGGTAGCGTTTACTGTTCCAATTGTGTAAAAATCTTATCTCTAATGATACTTAGGGGTGCCACTATCAGCTGTATACCAGTCTTCTTCTCTCTCAATCATACCAGTCATGTTCTCTCCATGATCAGGCAAAGGATCCTTGTTGACATTGGGGGTGATAGTCTGAAGAACAACCACGTCACGATCAATTAAGTCCTGGATCTTATTCTTCAGACTTATACAATCTTCAGTGTCATGTCCAACGCTGTTAGAGTGGTAAGCGCAAGTCTGATCACCCCTGAAGAACCGAGAATTAGTCCATGGCTCTCGAAGAGGCAGGCTGAATCAATCCTGCAGCTGACAATCTTTCGAATAACTTTGTCCGGCTTTCAGCAAGTGGAGTGAACACCCTAGGAGGTCTTTTATCTATGTTTGGATGGGGAGGATTATAGTTATTTTGTGGAGATGGAGGTGTTTGATGATAATTGGGGTGGTTTCGACGAGGTAATGCCGGAGTCTGGAATCTTTGGTATGGCGGTGTTTGGTAATTTGACTGTTGGGCTAATTGGGATGGTTTCGATAGGGTAGTGCTGGAGTCTGAAATCCTTGGTATGGCGGCGTTTGGTAATTTGACTGTTGGGCTAGGTAGCTAGTAGAAGGATTCTGATAAGTCGGCTGGACATATGAGCAAATTGGCGATGGAGACTGGTAGTTTGGATATTGTGCGGATCGATAATAAGGAGAAGGGTGATATTGTGGAGTAGGTTGAAAATAGATTCGAGGGGGTATGGATTTTCTAGGGTGGCTGCTAGGGGTTCTTCTTTTGCCTTGTATGCCGGAGATAGCTAATACATCTTCCTTTTTTTTTCCCAACAACCCAGACGCTCCAGCTGAATTAGATATACGGGTGATCTTGCCCGTTTTTAGGCCATCTTCAATATTCTCACCGATCTTAACTATGTCTACAAATTTTGCTCCAACGAGCAGCATCAACCTTTCATAAAATTTTGGCTCTTGGGAGTGTACAAACACTTTGATAATCTCCTTTTCAGACATAGGAGGACGCACTCTGGCGGCGTTCTTCCTCTATATGTAAGCATATTCCCAATAGGTCTCAGTTGACTTTTGCTTAATCCTCTCCAATAAGTAGCGATCTAGCACGATTCGACATTATAAGCAAAATTTTCAATGAAGTCTTTTGCCATGCCACTCTAATTGGCCCACTGGTTTATTTCTTTAGAGGTAAACCATTCCAGGGCCTCTCCGCTTAAACTTCGGCTGAAGAGTCACATTAGCAATGCTTCATTTTTTCCTACGCTCACCATTTGATCACAATATGCCCTTAAATGAGCCAGAGGGTTTCCGCTTTCGTCAAAGGCATCAAACTTTGGTATTTTGAACCCTTCTGGAAGGTTCAGATCTGGGTGAATGCATAAATCCTCATAATTCAGTCCTGCAACATTGGGTGTATAGCGAAACTGCTTCATTACCTTTGCAATTTCTTCCCTTATATCCAATTTGGCCATCTCCTCTTTGGCCTTCCATTCTTTCTCCTCTTCCTCACAATGATCAATCTCGGGGTAAGTGGGGTGAGGAATATATGGATTGTTAAAGATCGGGATATGGAAGGGAATTTTAGGAGGCGCAGTTTGGGTAGAAGGTAGGTTGTATTGGTCAGGAACATGGCTTTCGGGACAAATTGCTCGAAGTTGGATAGTGTGGGCAATATGAGAGGTACTGCCAGCTTGGCCGTCATGCAGTTTTTGGGAAAAGATGTTAGAAGGACCTGCATCGGGGGTAGTCAAGTTGATGACAGGCAAAGCTTGAACAGGGGTGATTATCGGATTTGTGGTGATAGGGACAGGTTGATGAGATGGATCAGGAGAATGAACTGGAGGCCTCTCGTGATCTGGCCCAGGAAGATTAGCAGTGATGGCTAAATTTGCTAGCTCCTGAGTCTTTTTCATTTTTGTCTTCACATCAACCATCTGTTGCATCAGCTCTGCAATCAACTCATTTTGTTGTGTGATAATGGAATCTATCACAGTGATCTTAGTCAGGCTTGTGTCATCATTATGGTCGGTCATTTTTTCTTTCCACCGGGAGGGATCTTTGTGGACCTTTGATCTTTTTTAAAAAAAATAATGATAATCGAACAGCTTTATCAACACAGATTAATTCTAAATTACTTGTCGAATGAAAAACAACTCAAAAGACAAGAGTGTTAGTCCTTGTTCATAATGAGTAATGCAAAATATCACACAAAAGAACAAACATATAATAGTTGCATTGTTCGAAGACATACATACCCTTGAAGGTAGAAGGTGACTAAAATAGGCGAAATATTGCCTATTCAAGAATTGTGAATCTTGGAGATTCCTTTATAAGGAAGGATGAGGAAAAAGGAAAAGCTCTTTGATTGTTTTTTTTTATGATTCCTTTGCAAAGAAGGATGCCTGAGAAAAAGCCTGAAACTTTCTGAACTAAAAAATTCACCTTTGACAAGTAAGCTTTTTGAATTTTGAGAGTGGAGTTCAATTTTATTGAGAAACTTGAGACTCGAAGAGTATTTGGACAAACTTTGACAGTGATTTGATTTATGTGCTTAAAGGATTCGAAACAAGTAGGCTAGAAGTCTTCAAATAAAGCAACATAACCACAAAAACAATTATAAAGTATAAACAGATATTGCGTATCCTAAACAGATATGTGACCCATTTTGTGCCAAGGGTAGGCCTAACGATTTGAAGGATGCATATGCAATTTTAGACGTTCGATTTGAAGGATGCATACGTAATTTTAGACATTTCATTAGGTCAATGCTTAGAAGTGGGGATTTGGTTTCGCTCTATCCTAGGTGTCTAAGGGTGGTTTTGAATTGACTGGGCACCCAGGCGGACAACCTGGGCTGGAAGTTCATGACAACCATTAGACGCACTACGAACCAATAAATTATCACTTATTCCGTAAAAGGGTTAAGTATTTGGGCATCCGGCTGCGGGTTCGCAAAACCATCCTCCCAAATACGCCATGTATAATAAGAAATGCCATGAAATGCAAATGACAGTTTTATATAGAATTTAAATAGAAAAAAGCAAGTAAGGCAATATACAAATCAAACAGTTAGTCAAACAATCTAATCTAATGGTTAAAACCTAATTAAAATCCCCAGCAGAGTCGTCATTTCTGTTATCCCGAAAAATGACCGACTCTTTCTCGAGAAATATGATTCGAGGCTCAATTGATTTAAGCACGAGCCAAATTCTCGAAAATTGAAAGAAAAGAGAGTAGCCACCTAATTTTAAGGATAATTAGGAAACCAATTATTAAATTTTAAAACCTAACAGAAAAGTTTCAAAATTTTAGAGAAAAATGGGTAAGGGTTCAATTTCCACTTTGAGAAGAAATTAATTACTCAAAATGGCCGCTAACATGCGGTCGATCGACGATTAGGGAATTTGAGTAACTTTTGAAAATATTTGCTCGATTTGAAAATGTTGATTGAGTTTGAAATATTGACTGAATTTAAAAGAGTTCACTTAATTTGAAAGAGTTGATTGGATTTGAAAATGTTGACTAGATTTGAAAGAGTTGACTGAATTTGAAAGAGTTGACTGAATTTTGAAAAGTTGACTAGTAACAAGGGAGATTGACTTGAAAATACTACAAGGTCTAATTTTCCATTTTTTCATTTTTATTTTTATTATTATTTTTTATTTTTTTTATTTGTAGAAAAGCAGTTTTAATTACAAGGTCTAATTTTTTATTTTTTATTTTTATTATTATTATTATTTTGTTTGTTGTTTTATTTGTAGAAAAGCCGTTTTAACATTAAAGAGATTAAAAGATGAGATCAACACAAATGACGGACATGCCGGGGAGATTAATTAGGTTAAAACCAAACCTATAACAACAATGTTAGCATCCAAATAAATATAAATATATAAAGAAAATAAAATAAAATGAGAGAAAGTTGAAGATTTTGGGCCCTTTTGTCCTCCTTTCTTTGCTGCAACTCTTTGGGCCTAGCCCATTCCTGTGATATACACTTGGTGTATATTTACTGTTTATCAGTATACATTAACAGTAGGCAGATACACGCATAAAGAGACTTTAGGCAAGCAGTTCTTTCGATCAAGAATTAGCACAAAAATCAGTTTCCCAGCAACATATAAACGGGTATCAGCAAAGGAGACAAATGAGGAAAAAATATCATCACTCGACATTTTTGTCACATAGAAAGATGAACATAGATGACTCAGTATAGTCTTTATACTAGAACGAATAGGTGAAACAAAAGCATGCTTCCAATACTCTCCAACAAACTTTAGCGGAATTCAGGACATGCATATCCCTACTTGTAGTTCAAAGGAAACAAAGAACAACAAGCAAGAGCCATAGCGATACAACTCAAATAATGTACGTGTGAACAGCGACTAGACACAATAGAACACCGAAACAAAGTATGAATGAGAGAAAACAGAAGGAATTCAAAAATGGAATGACAACAAAATGACAGCTTACATCCTAACCTTAAGAAAAACCTTCACATCTCCCAGAAAACATGCAATGCAGCAACAGTAAAACAAAACAACAAAACAAGGCAAGTTGGACAGAGACTAACATAGTAGTTGCAGATAGATTGGACAGCCATATGAAGTATACAACCTTAAAATCAAGACCCAAACAAGTAAAGGGCATTAAATAGGAAAATAAAATTTTTTAAACAAGAAACCGATAACAAATATGCTTACAGACTCAAACTCAGAATAACTGTCCAGTTTCTAGTGAAAAAGAATTATAATAAGGTTACTATCATATGAAAAACATTGAAAGGAAAGTGTAAAGCTACCATAGTTTGAACCTCAAAATCAGGACAAATGAGCATAAAACCAAATCAAAACCATGCGAGCAAACAAGATGGATTCAGTTTAAGATGGAATCGAACTCCTACAATCTAAACCTCAAAATGAATACAAAAGACAACAAAAACAAAGAATACTCCATGAACAGACAAGGTAAACTCAATTTAACACGAGATCATAGCAAAAGAAAGCCTGGAATGCTTGAAATTTGAAATCTAGATTCGAACAGAAACAAACTTTAGCTATCAACCAGATAAACATCACTTACAGTAATATCATAGTAATTTCATATTGACATCCATACAACAGTGACAATAACCAAACATTCAGTAAAACCAGTAATACTTTTAACATAGTACCACTATCTAGTTTCTTACTCGATTACACTAAAGAATATCACAACCCTTAACCAAACAAGAATCTTGAAATAGTCCATACTTAATGAAACTCAGACAGAACACATAACCATAAAAACGAGAGAAGTGAATGAGGGCTTACCCTTTTTAGAGCAGCGTGCTGGGATGATGAGTGCGAAAGTGACTTCGACACCATTGAAGTTGAGAAATAATATGAAAGTATTTCTTAATGAACTCTTGTGTATGCTAAAATTTCTCCTTTCGCCCCCGTATCCCTTTTTAGAAAATGAAGAAATCGATTTATAGATTCAAAATCTGGGCGAATAACGGATTGATTTGACAAAAAGCACGCGTGAGGGACAACGAGTTATGAGGGCGCGGTTTGTCGGGATTGTTGGTCGAACGTGCGAGGAGAAAGGAGTTGGTTTTTGGATTGGTTTTCGCTGGATTTTCTCTGTAGAAGATGAAAGAAAGTGGGCATTTTTGTCTTCTTGGGAAGAAGAAGGGGACAAGGGGACAAGGGACAAAGGGAAATGGTATGGGGAAGAGAAAAGGGGAGTTGGGGAAAGGGAAAGGGGTATGGGGAGTGGAAATAAAAATTAGGAGAGTGGGAATTAAAAATTAGGGGAGTGGGAAAGTAGTGGGGCGCGTGCCCCCCTCCCACGCCGATTAATTTAATTTTTTTAAATAAAATAGATAAATATTTTAAAATTGTTAAAATTAAATAAACTAGGTATTTTATGATGTGGAGGATAAAAATTTGGTGTCAACAATAACCACGTCCATAATTATGGCCCATCCTAACAACAACAACAACAACAACAACATACCCAGTAGAATCCCACAAGTGGGGTCTGGGGAGGGAAGTATGTACGCAGACCTTACCACTACCGAAATAGAGAGGCTGTTTCCTGAGAACTCTCATCTCAAAACCCATTCGCAGAACAGACTAGATAAGTGCAGAAGTAAGGTAGTACAATTAAGGTAGTAAAAGCAAGTAAATAGGGTAAAAGCAAGTAAGTAAGGTAAGGTAAGCAAGTAAAACACATGACAGTACGAAAGTATAATACAATACAACATAAAGGCAAGTAAGTACAGACAATTACTGACTAGACAAAGCACAATGCTATTTAACCCCTATTTGCCCCCTGACTACCTAAACCTACACTCTAATTAACCTGCTATTATAATACGCGACCTCCACTTCTTCCTATCTAGGGTCATGTCCTCGGTGAGATTACGTTCCGCCATATCATGTCTAATCATAAATAATAAATTTTGAACTAGCTTTTTTCCGTCTTTTTGAATGGGGAGGCCTCGAAACCCGACGGATAGATTCATCATTGCCCAAGTTTAACAAATAATATGTTTTCAATATCAACTAATTTATAATAAAAACAATTTAAAACCAAAATGAAAAGAAAGCTAAAAGAAAATGATGGAACAATATCCCAAACAAGAATAATAATACAACAATTTATCTAACTTAAATAAATTGAAATAGTACTTAGTGTCACCATGTAGTTAAAACTAGAATAAATAATAAATAATAAATAAAGTAGTAAGCGGATTAAACAATAAACAATGGTGATAGAAGATAAGGAATAAAAAAAACAAAGCCTAAAGAATAGTCAAACAAAGCCAACAATCCAGAATAAGTTAAATAATAATAATAATAATAATAATAATAATAATAATAATAATAATAATAATAATAATAATAATAATAATAATAATAAATAACAAACCAAGCAGTGAAAATCTCTAAGAAAAATCTTAGAATCATATTTATCAAAAAATGCTAACAATATTATAATAGGCATATAATTAAGAATTGCAAAATAAATAAAAAACAGAAACAAAAGTTAAGACGTTACCGGGGAGAAACATTTCTTGGTGAAATTTGAATATTTCACGGTGCAACAGGAACGAGAAAACAGTGAAGGTGCGTGCTGCTGTCTGTCGTTGATTTGTTTGGAGCTCGAAGCTCATCGAATTCGTCGGCAAGACTCGACAGTGAGCAGATCTGGCACCGTTGAGGAGAAAGAGCAAGTGACGGGTGCTGGTTGTTGTTGATTTTTCGGCGTTGGAGGGCCATCGACAATTTGGTGTTGATTTGGTGACTGTTTCAGGCGGGTTTTCATCGTAGGGACGACAAAATGGGGGTTTCTCATGGTTGATTTGGGGGTGTGTTTTGGCAGTTTCGCGGTGCAAAGGGTGGTGAGCTGCGTCGGTGTTAATGGTGGTAGAAATGGTGGCTAGAAAATATTTGACCCAAAATCTAATTCTCTAAAGTTTGTTCCATGGACGAGCCTACAGTCCATGAAACTTTTTACGTGTTGTAATTTTTCATTCACCAGCCTTTGAAATTTTTCTCTAAGTTCCATACCCGTTACGGTTGGTTCTACGACTTGTAGGACTTTCTACGGTTCGTATATGGAGCAGTAGAATCATTGCACCAAGCCAGTTCTATAAAAATTAATTATACATTTTTATGAATATTTTACATAAAAAATTCAAAAATTTTAAAAATATCTTAGCAGCCAAGAAATTGTTTTAAAACAATCAAAGTTGAAAAATTCTAGTTTTTATTAGTTTTAATTGGTTTATAAGACTAAAATTTGATACAAATAATTTAATTTTAAATTTAAAATTTTTAAATCAATTCGATCCATGTACCCTCTTATATATAAAAGGATGGTGAAACTGGTGTTATTTTGCCCCACAAAGGAGCAATCAAAGCATATCATCTTTTCTTTTCTATAACTCTATAATACGTGATGCTTTTGTGAGTGCACTATTCCATTGATAGACTACTAATTAAAGGCGAACAAAATCGAAAAAAATTTGCATCAAATTGTAAATTAATTTTTTTTAAATATTAATTTGATTTGATTTGATTTAGTATTGAAAAATAAAATTCTCAGCTATACTTAGGTTGATTTGATTTTAACTTTAAAAAATTAACCCAAGACCAAACTAATCCGAATAATATATATAATTTTTAAAATTTATTTTATACATAAAAATATTTACTTTGATATAATTTATATTTCTTATACTTTTCATGATTTTTATCTTTTTAACATGTTATTTCAAATTTAACTTAGAATTTTGTATGGCTCATTAAATATTATAATCAATAGATACTAGTAGCACTAACAAAGATCAAATCAGTACTAATGCTAAGAAAAGAAAAATCAATTCAAAGTTTCAAGCATTAAGAATGACAATGGTTGAATATTTATTCTTACATTGCTTTAGACAATATAAATACTTAACTTAATTTTAATTTTTTTTAATATTTAGTCATGTAATTGATTTAGTACTTATTAAAAAAAATTAGCATAATTTAGTACTTTAAAATTTTTGTTTACTTGTAACATTTATTTCATATAATTTTGTTGTTAATTTTTGTTACATATTTTAATATCACCATCCACTCATATTTTGTATTATTTTCTTAAGAAATACCTTACATTGTTATGAATTGATATAACTAAAAAAATATTCAAAACACAAGTTAATTATATGTTTTTATGAATATTTTATTGAGAAAACTCAAAAATACTAAAAAAAATAAAAACTTTAAAAATCAATATAAGAAATTTATTTATTTAATTTAATTTATAAATTATAAAATACGATATAAATAATTTAATTTTATGTTAAAAAAATTGGAACGAACCAAGCTTGGAACGAACCAAGCATTAATCATTGGAATTGCTATCATTTAATTTCGTTCGTGCCCCCAAAAGATATGTGGTCTGATTTGTGGACCCACTTCTTTTCATTTCTTCTTTGGCCTATATTTGGAAATATGCTTTTTTTTTAATAGTTCCTTAGTCCAATTTTACTTAGCCCCTGTATTATTATAAGATGTCTAATAATACTTGTTCACATTATAAAATTAAGAAAAAATTTTACACTTAATTTTTAATTTACCCTTATTATTAATTATAGTCATTTTCCTATTATATTTTTCAAGATATCGTATTTATTATATTTAAATGGTAATTTGGTAAAATTACCCCATCATACTTTCAAAATATCATATTTATTATATTCAAAGGATAATTTGGTAAAATTACCCCATCATTTATTACTTTTTAGTTCTGTATCAAGTGAATAAGGGTCAAGTAAAGTTGAACGGAGGGAGTAACATAGGAAAAAAGTTGAGAGTTGTCTGTTTTGAAATGATTTATTCTTTCGTTTCTTTTCACGTGACATTTTTGTATTTTTGATTTATTTTAAAAAATTATTTTTTCCATTTTATATAAAGTTATCTACTTTTATTTTAGTCTACCTAAAGAAGAATGATTTTTTTTTCTTTTTGATAATCTTTTAATTTTAATTTTTCGTGTATCATATTTAAGACAATAAGATTAAAAGACATTTTGATAAATATGACATAACTTTAATTTACATCAATAAAATGAGATAGTCTTCTTTATTTTTTAAAATTTCGTGTCAAATCAAACTAGATCTTTTTTTTAAAAAATGGAGGGAATAGTTAGAAATAGTTTAACTCTAAAATTTTATTTTATCCTTAATAAAATAATTATCAATTTTTAAATTATTTATAAATAAATTTAGACCCTAAATTTCAAAAGTCTTTATTTTTTTTAGACACCATCAAATAAAACATTATTCACATAAATGAAATAGAAAAGTACAACTTATGATTAATAAATATGAGTGATAAGTTATTTAATTTAAAAATAAGTATATCAAAATATTTTTAATTATGATAGAACACTATAAACATATTTAAAAAATATTTTAACTTAAAATCAATTAAGAACCAAAAAAAAATCAAAACATGTAGGATTTGCAGTCGTGTAAAACATGAAAGTGGCCCACCAAAACTTCAATTCGGGACACACATGAAGCTTATTGGCAACAGAAGGAGTAATGAAAGAAAGAGTGGCACCCCAATCTATCAAAGCAGATACATCATAATAAAAAACCTTTAACATACCGGTAACAACATCGAGCACCTCATTTGCTCCTTGTCTTCCTTGAAGAGCATATAACCTATTTTGCATTGGAGCACCCCCTTGTTGGTCTCCTTTTGCCCTTTGACCCGCATTATCACTTTGGCCTTGAGGACAACCGTCTTTACCCTTGTTTGAGTATGAGGACAATCAATAACCTTGTGACACATCTCACCACAACCAACACAAGCATTAGAATTTTCCAAACATGGACCACCATGGTTTCCCACACTTTTGGCACTTAGGATGGGTCATCCCACCATTGCCACCTTGGAATCTTGGGTTAGACACCTCATCATTAGCAAACCTCTTGCTAGGAGCATTGGAGGACCCTTGGCCTTGAAACTTGTGGGTTTTTTGAAACCGGCCACACTTATATCCTTGGAAACCACCCTCAAATCAAGTCCTCTTGGACTCCCCACTTCTCCTCGCCTCAACTTGTTCGGCATATGTAATGAGCTGAGACAAGTCCATATCACTAACTAGCATGGCAGTACGACACTCTTCATTTACCAAGTCGGATATCCCCGACAGAAACTTTTTCATCCTTGATCTATGGTCGATAACCAAATGAGGAGCATACTTTGAGAGCTTGTAGAACTTAAGGGAATACTGTCTCACACTCATGGAACCTTGCGTATGATTCATGAAATCCATCATTTCAGCGTCACTCAACTCAATAGGGAAGAACCGGCTGAGGAAGGCAGCTTTGAACTCCTCCCAAGAAATAGCATCATCATTGTAAGGACCAAGAATTTCCAAGCTTAGTATGTCATTTAAGGTTGTCATGGGCCCCTACAACAAGCCAAGTTCAAAAGGATTTTCGTTGGCTAAGTTCGATACAAGTACCTGTAGAAGGGTCAACTTTAAACAAGCATAACTTTTAGTACAATTGGAACTGGGTAGCCCATAATATGTGAAATGAAAGACCTTTGAGTTATCTTTCCAATGCACTAGGTTTCACCTCATTTTGATTTCAGATGAAGGAGTTATGACCATTTTCGTAAGACCCTCCTGTGCAGTGAAGCCCCACGGGCACTTATACGGGCAATGGTGTCTTGTAATGGTCATGTGAGGTGTCTTGAGTTGGAAAAGACCACTTTTGGACTAGGTCATAGGGTAAGACCAGTGACACGGGCTGTGTGGCTCGCCACTGGCTGTGTGGCTGGTCGTGGGGTGAGTTCAAGAGAGGAATAGTGGACGTTTGGGGGAGTTTTCTTGCTAAGTGATGTGCCACGCCCCTCACCACGACCCATGGCATAGTGAACAACCCATGGTCCTTGGCATGGATCCTGGGAAACATTATCCAGCACCAAGTATGGTACCACGAGCCTCTATACGACCATGAGGCTCCATACGACCCGTGGAGGCCTCTATGGTCATGACGAGATGTCTTGTTCCAATCGATTTTCAACTTCAATTTTTGGACTAAGTACCTTGTCACGGACACTCCATACGACCCTTGGAACCTTCTGTGGGGCAACATTTTGCCAAATTTTCCATACATTTTCTAATGACATTTTCGTAAATGCTAATTATTCTAATGACCCTTTTTGACTTCTTAAGCTATCTTAACCTTCCTAAAAGACCTAAACAATGTTTCAAAGGATAAAACT
>DF358448.1:99367-110617 GCA_000787875.1 Solanum virginianum
TGCAGGTTTTGGTAAGTTATATGCATTACACCCCGTGAAATTCATGAATAAAAAAGAGTTGAGTTTGAACATAACTTTTCTAAAACTTGAAGGTTCCTTTGTATTTTCTCAAAATTGAATCCAAATGATTGTATAAAAAATAAATATTTTCAAATGCATAACTTCATCACTCTTGAATGATGGGATTGATTGGATAGTGGCATTGGTTAAAAGATTTGATTGTGATAGAATTGATGAATTAATAAGAGCCTAATGAGACTGTCAAATAGATAGATTGAATTGATTGTCTGAGTTTTATGAGCATTGAGTCTTTGGAGGAGTATCGAGCACCGCATTGAGTGAGATTAAGCAACAACTCTAACGCATGTATTAATTAAATCTCTTCGTATTAAATCTTTTCTGATGGTGGCCAACATTAGAAACCACCTAGTGTTATTGACAGGGTCAAGGTAATAATGAATAGGAAATAAGATAATTAAAAGGATATGATTTATGTATTCTCATCTAATCAACCAAACTGGGCCAAGAGAAGGTTGTACTGGAACTTATAGGTAAGGGTTAGTAATGCACACTATGGAGATGGGCTAAGTTGCATAGTAAATTTACCTCTCACCTTTGACCAAAGGGATTGATGAACTGAACTTACCATCCTGCTCACTACACACTAGAAAAGAATTAGGTTATTCGATGATACTAAGTTAGGGAATCATGGAGAACACAAAATCCTAGTTTCTCTCCATCTTGATTTCACTCCTATAGTAGTTAGTTTATTTTTCCATTGATTATTGCAAACCCCTCTCCCTTTTTAGGGAAGTAAGTTGGTTACTACTCGAATTGCTATCATTGAATTATCTTGAGTCTACATATTCCCTGTGGGTTCTACCCTAACCTTGGTTAGGTTCTATTTCTTGACAACGACTACTTTATCCTCTAAAAGGACATGTAACTTGGGCGACATCAATCCTTCATAAGGACCATAATTCCAAATATTCTATTCATTGGGGCACTGCGAAGATATATCAGGACTTAAGATAGCATTACTAGATGTATGACATGAGGAGAGATAATCATATAATAGTTCATCAATAACTTGAGAATGTTTGTCATGTAATTTTTTTAAACACATGGTGGGTTCATAATACTTGTTCAAACTTGTGCAACTCAAGAGTAAAACAAGAAGGGTAAACTCAATGCAAATCAACCTACCAACATTGTAGTAAAACCCTCATTTAGGGTAGCTTGAAATTCATCTCAAAATTCATAGTTTTTCATGGTTCACATCATGCATAACTTCAATGGACATAAATCAACTCATATTGAAATTCATCTCAAAATTCACCATATAGTTCCTAGTTTTCATGGTTCACATCATGCATAATTTCAATGGACATAAATCAACTCATAGTATGAGATTAAAATAGATATTCATGCATAGTCAATCAATACTTGATAAACCCCAACATAATTTACATTCATAATTCATAATAAGAGATACTCATAGGTGATATAACTTGAAATCATGCAATTTTCATAAAAAGAGAAGGTTGGGCTCCATGGGTGAAAGGGCCCATGGTTGAAGATCAAAATACCTTAAATCTTGAATTTCTTGAAATGAACTTGATGAGACTTGAAGCTTGATATGGGTTCTTGAGTTCCAAAGTTGAGCTTGAAATCCTTGAATTTGAATAAGAAATTTGATAGAGTCTTGGAGAGGTTTTACAGAGGGTTTTGTGAGTCATAAAGTTGAAAAATGACTAAGTATGGAAGATTTCACATTTAAATGGGCATAGGGCTATTATCCCAATACCCTTGGACTAAATGAGAAAACTAGAAAAACTTTTACACTGGTCCACGCAGGCACAACTTACACTAGTCTGCGCTCCAGGCGCATCGCGGCCTGGGCGCGGACAGCCATTGGAATTCAAAAAATTAACAAAAATTATTTTTCTCTACGGGTCTTCTAAAATTTGAATTATACCCATTTCCCACTAAATTTTGGCCCCTGATCAAGAATATGAAGTTGAATTTTTGAAATCACGTATGAATTTTGAGATATATGAAAATTATGATTATGGGGCATTTTAAAGCATATAAGAGGAGTTTTAGCCTCAACTAACAGGATGAAATCCAATCTCAAGTCCACTCGATGCTAAGTCATCCAATGAAATCTTTAAAACATAACTTAGAATCATAAGTAGCAATCGTAAGAGTAGCTTAAACTTTAGGAACCACCAAGTAAGTATTGTCCTTTCATCTTGGTTACCTTTCTTAAACATATTTAGGGCAATGTTAACATGCTTATATCTTTGACAAATCATTACTTTAAAACTTAACTTTAATTCCCTAATCGTCATCATAAATTATGCAAGGGTTTACTTGAAAACTAGGTGGGCTAGGCTTTTAAATGGAACAATTATAAATCACAGAAAGTATGGAAATATATTTCTTTAGGTATATGTAAAACAACCAACATCGAAAGACCAACAAACTCATCATTGGGGTAATCATCAATAGCTTAACTACATATATATACTTAATAAAAGTATCATCGGATATCGTGAATATCATTTAGTAACATAAATCATCATGAAATCATCATAATATGCATAATATCTTAAAGGAACTTAAACAAAAAGGTAAACTACATAAAAAAGAACTTTATGGGTGGGAAGGTACCCATAAATCAATCTCACATACTGTGGAAGACTTGGGAAGAATGACTTTACAGTTAGAGGAAAAGATCCCTTTAGAAACCCTAGCCTCCGTAGCTTGTTCTTAAAAGGAGTGCCCTTTTGCCTTAGGAAATTTGAGAGTGGAAGAATGACGGAAAAAATTAGGGACCTAAGGGCTTTAAGGGCTGGTTTTAAGATCCCTTTTTCCCAAAATGATAAGGTTTGGAAGTAGAAATGACAAAAATGATAAAACTGCCTTCATTAAAACTGTTAGATTTCAACCTATGAAAGCCTGTTTACGGGCCATGGAATGAACCACAAATCATGGGTCCTGTCTATCCTATTGACTTTTTCAAAATCCCTGAAACTATTTTATTGAACTCAAAATCATGAAACCTTCTTACGGGGTCGTAAATGGACATAAGGATTATGATATGTCTCATAGAGTCCTTCCACACTCACTCATTTGTTCCATTTCCCTGGACCCTATCTACGATAGGATTCTACAAGTCATGTTTTGTTCCATAGGTCGTGCTAGTAACATGTAAATTACTTCCAGCAAACTTTAAATTTTCTTTATGTCTGATACTCTCACTCACAACCCTATCTATGGATTATCGTCCTTTCTACAGGTCGTTACTAGGTTCGTGGGTTACCCCACCTTGAAACCTAAGGACTATTACTCCTCCTATGGGCCATCAGTCGCCCTCGTGGACTTGACATAAGGTCATTTTTCATCCAACATTTCTACACTCAAGGCCTAAACTAGGGGTGTTATAATATCTCTCGTTGGGAACATTCGTCTCTGAATGTACTTATAAGCAGGCTCTAAAGAGTAAATCATCAACCAACAACTCAATATACATGCAAAAACACATCTTAAATATGATATTATAAAATTTTAAAAATTCATACTTAAACATGTCTCAAAATAGTTCATAACATAAAAATAAATCCACGCATTATGTAAAATAAAAATGCAAGGAAATAGAGATTTTAAGAGAATCTCGTAGTACCTTCGGCTTTAGTAGAGAGAAATAGATACAGATAAAGAAATTTTTTTCTTTGAGTTTATTTGATAATATGGGGTGGGCTGACTCACCATCGAGTTATGAAAGATTATCGACTCCTTTTCAGAAAGTTTGGTGCGGGTTGAATGACAAACAATGATATGTGAAACATTTTATGTTTCATCTTAGGTTGGATCATTCAATCATAATAGGTGACTCATGGGAGCATTATAGAAGGGACTTTCAACTTTATGGTGTCATCGATGATGTTAGATTGGATACGGATGCTACTTCATTGATGGAAGATAACATAAACTATCATGATGGGTTATGTTGATACTAAGTAGTATGTAATGGCTATGTATTTATGGTATATAGAATTCATGGGGTGATCAATAATATCTTGGGTTTGGCATAAGGGTGCAAGTGTTGAGGTATGGATGTTGAGGTTTTTCTTTTTCCAAAAGAGTTAAAGGTGGCAGAGGGTAATTCCTAATGGAAGTGATTGTGAGCTTATGAGAACTTGGGGTTTTTAATACTTTTGGGGTATTCTTGTTGTTTGAGGGCCTAATTTTAGCTACCATTCCAGTATTCGGGTTGTATTAATTGCAGTGTTAATTGAGGTTTTACGAGTTTGGAAGTATCTGTCGCTGGTTGCCTTTCTTGGTCGTTACCTCTCTTTGAGCTAGATTAATTAAATTTTGCTCATATGTATATGCATTACTTGAGCATTGGAATTGCGTAGCTTGAGTTCGGAAAAGATTATGTAAAGAGAATTGAAATTCGAATGAGGGTTGAGATGGTTGGTATAGTACAATTGGCTATAATTTGTTCAGATTCACTATTGGCCTTCACCAAAAAAGGATCTCAGTTGCCTCGTGGATGCGTAGGTGGAAGATTGTCCTGGTGTGTGTAGTGCAGTATAAGGATATTGGTTCAAGTTTGTTTCATCGGCTATTTTATTATTTGGTAGTTACTCTTAGAGGGCAGAATTTTATGTTAGCTTATAATTCTTATTCTTGATGGTACTTTCTAATGTTATAACTCTCAGAAATGAGATAAGTTGGAAGTGATTAACAGCCTTGAGAATTGTATGGCAGACTCTTGGTTACTTCTTATGAGGCCCACTCTTTGCCTTATGTTCGGACAAACATTGTTTTTAGTGATGAATGATGTAATAACAATAAAGGTCATTTTCTATCAAATTACCATTTTTTTCCTTCTCAAAAGTTACCTTGGGTCATTTTTAGATGAGTCTAAGAGTCAAATTTTGAAAATCTTGTAAAAAGGTTGGAGTTTTGCAAAAGAAAATATTTTGACAAGCATAAGTTTGAAAATATTGAGTTTTGGAGTCATTTTGAGTTCTGAGCATCAGAATTTGATTCTGTCAATTTCATTAGCTCTAGAATGTTAAAAATGGTCTATGAGAACTTACAGAACTGAATTTGGAGTTAAAATAAGGTTTTTGAACCCAAAGTTGTGTTTTGAATTGTTTTCGGGGTCAAAGTTTGATTTTGATCAACATTCAAAGTTCGGACTTAAATTCCAACAATTCCAGTAGTTTCAGATGGTCAAACTAATACTAGAAATGGTCTCATAATAATTTCTATAGCTTCTAAGGGTAATTTTGGTATTTCAAGTCCTAAACTAGTTTATTGTAGTTGCCTGAGTAAATGTGTCGTAAAGGCTTTGAAATCAAATTTTGATAATTTTGTTGAGTCCAGATTGTCATTTCTGGTATGGACACATACCTAGTTTATTAAATTCTGAGTTGGGGACGAGTTACAAGGGTTTATTCAGAGTGGAAAATTGGACTTGGGTTGCTAGTTTACTGCTATTTAGTGCAGATACTGCTCTTTTCCACGTTCGCAGACCTGGTACCTCATTAGGCATATTTACGAACCTGGTTCTAACATTCACGGAGAGTTAGGCTTGGTTAGGCTTCGCGTTCGCGGATCTGATCCCCTCGTTCCCGGAGAGCAGTTCCCTGTTTAGTTTTAAAAACCTGTGAGACACCATTTTTACTCTATTTTCGAACTTGTCAAGCTTTCTGGGCGATTTTGGAAGAAACATTTTGAAGAATTTTGTTGGGTAAATGTTTTTAATATTATATTAATCAGTTTTCATAAGGGTTATCTTAGTTTCGCTTTGAATTTCTTGATTTTGAGTATCTAAAGTTGGGGTTTTTAGACAATGATTTCTAAACTTCAAACATTGATTTCTCACTCATTTTGAACCAATTTCATCCACAGACTCCATTTTTCGCATAGAACTCAATTATAAATTAAATTTTTAGATTTTTGGCAACTTTTCTGGCATGAGATTTTTTTACCATTTTATCTTTTTCTCTGAATTAATTGATTTTGGTGTCATTAGATTCGTTATGTGATTGTGATGCCATATTTAATTAGATTGTGGTGATTTGGAGTACCATAGAAAGGGGAGAGAAACAGTGATTTCGACTTGATTAGAGACTTTATTTGAGGTAAGTGAACTTCTGACCTTTTGTTAAGTATAGATGAACCTTGCATGCTTTTATGAGCATGAATTTCAGTACTTTAGGCGTGGAATTGTATCATCATAGGTTTGATCATGGTATTTCGAAGTTAGTGATTGTTCTTATGGTAATATATTACTTATAAATTAACTGTGGATATGTACCTTATGTGATCTTATGAATCATTTGATATTGATGGCGAGATGGTGCTTATATTAAGGTATGAGTGATATATTGATACTATGGTGAAATTGAGACACTTGAGAATTATTCAATTTCTATTGCTGATATACATGGTGGACATGGACATCTTGCATACTCTATTTTATGTAACCTGATTAATGTGCCATTACTACATGCTTGCTTGATAATCCAATTATGAGAAAAAAAGTCGAAGGAAAATAGTTCCAGCTAAATATGAAAATTATTGACAAAGAAAAATGATTTCTGCGGATGCATGGTCCATGTGTGGCCCCAATGGGTTTCGACTAAGGAATATATATGATCACTATATATATATATATCCTAGGGCAGATATGCATCACAATTATTTAACATTATTGCATTGTATGCATCTCATGGCATTCACTTCATCCCACATCATATCTGAGTGATGTAGTTATATGTTATTTATGAGATTGTGTACTTATTACATCCCTGGTCTTGCTGTAAGTGTTGAATCTATTTATATACTGATGTATTGAGATACTATGTTAAAAGATGAGTATATCTATATTACTGAGATCTATATATTATATTATGCTGAGACTTTTCTGAGTGCAAGGTTATAATTCGGCAGGTTGGGGTTGGGACTTGAGGAGTTATATGTGTTCTTCATTGCTTTACCTTAGATTAGTTCCATTGCTGAGTACCCCGTGTTTGGTAATCACCCGTTGCTACATTTTTGTAGGTTGTAAGCGTGGTCCATCTTGCTAGACTTCCTTCTTGTTGGATCGAGCTTCCGGATTTCTCGCGAGGTAGCTACTTATGTCTCCAGTAGTCCTTGAGGATTTCACTTTTATGTTTTGGTCCTATTGAGCACTAGACATTATGCATTGTATTTCATTTGAGCATTCTATACATAGAGGCTTGTACATGTGACACCAGTCCTTGGGATGACTGTAGTTTATTTTCTTCCGCTTATCTATATATTGAGACTATTATTTATCGCTTTTACCTTTGTTCTTAGGCTATTTGGGTTTTGGGATGACTCACCTTGGAGGATTAAGTGAGTATCATCACATCCGAATTTCGGTTCGTGACACCAATAAGTTATAGTCCATAGATATTAGCAACTCTAACTAATTAGCTCAAATCAAAGTCAAATATGTACAACTATTGTTACAATCCAAGCCTACTGCCTAAATCTAGCGCGGTACTTGAAATTTTTAGGGGCCCCAAGCTAACCATGTGGAATACACAAAATAATGAATTTTAAAAAATTCATAATGTGAAAATAGAAGAAAATAGTCCAAACAATATGTTGGCACGAAATAAAAAATAAGCATGACTCAACAACATAGACTTAACATCTAATATTCATCTGAAAGCCTTTATCATAAATATGTAACTAGGATAGGCGCTCACTCAAGAAATAGTCTAAAGTGAAAATAGAAGAAAATATGAATATACTCATAGAGGCATGTCTTTAGATCAAAAGGACTTACCAAGTCTGAAATAAAAAAAAATTCTAACTCGCCACATGCAGGATATGAGTCATATTATACCTATATTATGAAATAATATATGTAAATATATGCAGTTAGTTCTACATAATGTTACTGAGTATGTAAGATAATCAATATATGATATATCATGATATGCAATTGACCAAGTTAAAAAACATGATATGCGATACATTTAGAGCATGATAATAAAATATGAACTTGGTCAATGCAATTTAAGAAGTACAAGAAAAAGTTTAAGGAAGCATAAGTCATTAAAAAAAATGTTCTCATATGTGGGATATCAACTTTATTGATCATAAGACCATAAGAGCTATAACATGGAATCCAGTATAACTCCTATACCCAAAAAAAAAAGGAGGAGAAGAGAAGCATAATGAATTTTAAAAAATTTATAATGTGAAAATAGAAGAACATAGTCCAAAAAATATGATAGCACGAAATAAAAAATAAGCATGACACAACAACATAGACTCAACATCTAATATTCATCTAAAGCCTTTATCATAAATATGTAAATAGTATAGGACCTAACTCACGTAATATTCTAAAGTGAAAAAAGAAGAAAATATGAATATATTCATGGAGGCATGTCTTTAGAACAAAAGGATTTACCAACTCTGAAATTAAAAAAAAAAGTTGCTATTCATCACATGTGGGATGTGAGTCATATTGAACCTATATTATGAAAAGATATATGTAAATATATGCAGTTAGTTCTATAAAATGTTACTGAGTATGTAAGATAATCAATATATAATATATCATGAAATGCAATTGACCAAGTTAAAAAACATGATATAGAATTTATTTAGAGCATGGTAATAAAATATGAACTTGGTTAATGCAATTTAAGAAGCACAAGAAAAAGTTTAAGGAAGCGTAAGTCATAAAAAAATATTTTCATATGTGCGAGATCAACTTTAATTGATCATAAGACCATACAAGCTATAATATCGAAACCAGTGTAACTCCTATACCAAAAAAAAAAAAGGAGTAGACAAGGCTACTTGTCAAGGTATACTCTGTATCATATCATATGCTCTATGTGGATCAACTAGCTAAATCAATTAAGACAAATTAAGGTGGCAATGCAGTTATGAGACTAAAAATTGCTACTATTGACTTTCTCTCTAAGCCTCCATCTCAAAGTAATCTAGATGCTAAGACAAATTCCGAGAGAATAGATAAAGTATATCATTAAACCACATCATGCAGAAAAGCAAAAGTAATTAGCTATCAATTCATTTCATAAGGTAATAATTATGGAATAGCGTGTTAAATCATAATTCATGTAATTTGAGAGTTGTCCTTTATCATTATGAATTCATAATTAGGTGAGAAAATTATTCACGCGTGAGAAATCCTTTAACAATCATTCATTTTTCTTGACAGATATCATTAGAATATAATTCATCACTTTCAACAAACATGCATGAAATTCTTGTCAAACCATAATCATAATTCATAATAAAAATTAGGGTATAATGCACGGGTTCATAGAAAATCAACTTTAAATCATATAATTCAAATAATTCATGCATACTAAAGTAAAATAATGTCAATTGAATCATAAATAAAGGAACCCATGAAGAATCACATGAACTCTAGATGAAATTAAAAAAAAAAATTAGAAGTAAAAAGCATCAAACTTTTAGGACTCCATGATGAAACGAATACAAGAATGAATAGCCACATATCTTGGATATCTTTCCTTAGAACTTGATCTTGGAACTTGACCTTGAAGGAGCCCTAGCTTGTTCTTCCTTGAATTGACTTTAGAGTATTCCTAGAGAAAGAATATTTGGAAATAAATGAATTGTTAGGGAATAAGAGAATTTTGAAGCGTTTCGATGGTTATAAGACTTAGGAATAACTTAAAAATGACGTAGTTTTGATATTAAAAGGATGAAAAATGTCTGATATATATCTTTGAAAAATAATTGATGGTAGTTACCGCATGACCCTTCTTTGATTTGTGTTCCACTTTACGAATGGAACGATTCCCTCATGAAAAGTGATAAAAAATAAGGTCTCTGAAGTTTGCTTCTACGACCCTAGTCTACAAATCGTAGAAATTTCCTATTATTTGTAAAATCCTCTTGTCCTGTTGAAATCTATAAAAACACACTCTCAAAATCTTCATTGTATGGAGGGTGTACGGCTCGTTGTTCCTTTTACGGACAGTAGGCCCCCCTTGTAAAACTCTCCTTAGCCAAACTATTCTCTAACTCTTAGTGGTGTTCTATAGATCCTTCTATGGTTCGTAGAAATAACCGCATCCATAATTATGGCCCATCCTATTTGACCCAAAATCTAATTCTCTAAAGCTTGTTCCATGGACGAGCCTACAGTTCATGGAACTTTTTAGGCGTTGTATAATTTTTCGTTCTCCAGCCTTTGAAATTTTTCTCTAAGTTCCATACCCATTACGATTGGTTCTACGACTTGTAGGACTTTCTATGGTTCGTATATGGAGCTCGTAGAATCAGTGCACCAGGCCAGTTCTACACTCTCTTTCTTTATTTCAACTTATCAACTTCCGAGGCATTACAAATGCTAACAAAAATTAATTCAACACTAAGAATGACAATAATATTAAATATTTATTTTTTAAGTTTACATTGGTTTAGACAATTAAAATACATAACTTGATTTTACTTTATTCTTTAGTGTTCAGTTAAGTAATTAATACTTTTAGACTTTTTTTTTTAGCATGATTTAGTAGTTTCAAATTATGATTATTTTCATTATGGCTTATTTATTTACAATATAAGTTTTACGCGATTTCATTACTTCTTTTTGTTGAATATTATAGTGTCATCGCTCACATCATATTTTGAGTCATTTTCTTTAAAAACACCTTAGATAGTTGAACTTCGGTAAACTAAAGGAAAATTTGAAACACCAATCAATTATACATTTTATAAATACTTTATATAAAAAATTCAAAAATTTTGAAAAAATCTCAGCACCCAAGAAATATTTTTAAGACAATCAAAGTTGAAAAATTCTAGTTTTTATTAGTTTTAATTGTTTTATAAAACTAAAATTTAATATAAATAATTTAATTTTATATTTAAAAATTTTAATCAATCCGGTCTGTGTACCCTCTTACTTGTCAATTATGTATAAAAGGATGGAGAAACTGGTGTTATTTTGCCCCACAAAGGAGCAATCAAAGCATATCATCTTTTCTTTTTTATAACTCTATAATACGTGATGCTTTTGTGAGTGCACTATTCCATTGATAGACTAATAATTAAAGGCGAACAAAATCGAAGAAAAATTGCATCAAATTGTAAATTAAAATTTTATTTTTTAAAAAATATATTAATTTTATTTGACTTGATTTGATATTAAAAAATAAAATCCTCAGCTATATT
>DF358448.1:110980-122609 GCA_000787875.1 Solanum virginianum
ATCTCAAAAATACTAAAAAATAAAAACTTTAAAAATCAACATAAAAAATTTATTTATTTAATTTAATTTTTAAATTGTAAAATGCGACAAAAATAATTTAATTTGATGTTTAAAATATTGGAACGAACCAATCATTAATCATTGGAATTGCTATCATTTAATTTCGTTCGTGCCCCCAAAAGATATGTGGTCTGATTTGTGGACCCACTTGTCTCTTCATTTCTTCTTTGGACTTTTTTTTTAATACTCCCTTCGTTCAATATATTATTTTGGAATGTCTAATAATTTTGTTCATTTTATAAAATTAAGAGATAATTTTATACTTAATTTTTAATTTATCTTTATCATTAATTATAGTCATTTTCTTATTATATTTTTTAAGATATCATATTTTTTATATTCAAAGAATAATTTGATAAAATTACTTCATCATTTGCTTTTTTTAATCATTGTACTAAGTGAATAGGGGTTAAATAAAGTTGGACGAAGGGAGTAACATAAGAAAAGTTAAGAGTTGTCTGTTTTGAAATGATTTATTCTTTCAACTCTTTTCACGTGACATTTTTGTATTTTTAATTTATTTTAAAAAAATATTTTTTCCATTTTATATAAAGTTATCTACTTTTATTTAGTCTACCCAAAGAAGAATGAATTTTTTCTTTTTGATAATCTTTTAAATTTAATTTTTCATGTATCATATTTAAGACAATAAGATTAAAAAGACATTTTGATAAATATGACATAATTTTAATTTACACCAATAAAATCAGATAGTCTTCTTTATTTTTTAAAATTTCATGCCAAATCAAATTAGGTCATTTTTTTTAAATGGAGGGAATAATTAGAAATCTAAAATTTTATTTTTATCTTTAATAAAATAATTATCAATTTTCAAAATATTTATAAATAATTTTAAAACCCTGCCAAATAAAACATTGTCACATAAATAGAATAGAAAGAGTATAACTTATGATTAATATATATAAGCGATAAGTTATTTTAATCTAAAAATAAGTATATCAAAAAAAAATTAATTATGATAGAACACTATAAACATATTTTAAAAAAATTTTTAACTGAAAATCAATTAAGACCGAAAAAAAAATCGAAACATGTCCATAGAGTATATGGTTGAGGATTTGCAGTCGTGTAAAACGTGAAAGTGGCCCACCAAAACTTCAATTGTTTTAAAACTTGGAGTAGTCGAATTAAAGTTTTGTCAACTCTTTTCAATATATGATTATTTAATTTGACGCTACAAATTTAAGAACGTAATAAAATTAAATTTTAATATTTTGAAGTAAAAATATATAAAATATATCAAAATATTATTTAATTTTATGACTTAAACATGTTATTATAAAAGTTCAAATCAAAGAATTTTTTTTTAAAAAAATATTTTTTAAAAATAAATAAAAAAATATGATAAATAAATTGAAACGAAATAAAAAAGACAATGAGGCAAAGAAATTGAAATAGAAATATTGGAAAACTTATTGGTTTGGTTTGGTTTATGCCTTACTGCAAATATTTTCCACCAACAACAAGTAAAGTAACATTTTGTAAACCTAATTTGAATTGAACAAGTTTCTTCTTTGGAAAGATGCTGCTTCGTTTTTCTTTTTTCTTTTTGGCGTAAATTTGAAGTTTAATGATTTTAAAATTATAAAATAGCGTAGCACTAAAACAGATCATAGAAACGACTAAATATTACTTCATCCGTCCATCTTTACTTATTCATTATATTAATTTGAGATGTTCAATAATACTTAATTATGAATTCAAGAGATAATTTTGCATTTAGATCCTAATTTGCCTTTATCATTAATTATAATATTTTTTCCACTATATTTTTTACGACATTGTATTTATTATATTCAAATGATAACTTGGTAAAATTATCCTTATTATTTACTATATCCTAATCTATGTCAAGTTAATACCTGACAAATAAAAATAAACGATGAGAGTAAAATAAAAAGGTATGTCAAAAGTAGCAACACCATTAAATATTCTTGGGCGAATTTTGAATTAACTTGTCTTTGATCTTGGTTTTATCAAACCAACACTTGTCTGTCGAGTGAGTTTTGTTATAATCATTATTATGATATCAAATATCTTTGTTTTTGACGTATACAGATATTGTAAAAATGTAGGGGCAAAAGTGAAGCAATAAATAAATGTATAAATAGCTATACAATTATAGAGAAAAAAATTCTCTCATGAACAGTACACCAAATTCCAATGAGATGCTGGGGGACGACCAGCCACCCTCGTATCCACCGGACCCTCCAAAACCACTAGATCCCAGTGGACCACATACGAATCTAGCATGCTTAGGAAGGCTTCTGTCATAGTCAAAGTATTTGGCAAGAGACTTCCATATGTGTATTTGAGAAATAAACTCCAAGATCTATGGGAACCATTGGAACCGTTAACCCGTATAGACTTGGGGAATGACTACCATGTAGTCAAAGTTCCATGCCGAGGTGAACAAGAATAACATTCTCCATGAAGGCCCCTGGTTCGTAGCAGGGAACTTTGTATCAGTTCGCCAATGAGAGCCCAATTTCATCTCTCAGATCGCAACGATTACCCACACTGCTATCTGGGCCCGTTTGCCCAACTCACCTACAGAATTCTCTGATGGGAAAATTCTGGAAAGGGTTGGGGGAATGCTTGGCACACTTCTTAAGATTGACGCTTGTACGTCGACTACGCTTAGGGGAAGGTACGCTCGTATCTGTGTTCAAGTTCTAGTAGATACCCCTTTGAGGAGTGAAGTGCGAATTAGAACACACAAGCAAAAAATCATCTATGAGGGGGACGGTATTTTGTGCATGAAGTGTGGAAAAATCGACCATACTATTAGTCAATCTGGAAATGGACAAGATGGGACAAATGATAAAATCCCAACAAAACCCAACCCACCGAAGAAAAAGATGGAGAGAGCAACGGAAACCAACAATGGATGGGAGATCGTATTTAATGCCTTAAATGGCATTAATTCCCCAACTGCCAAGGGGATCACGCCAAATCTTAGCATCAGCATAGGAAATTTTCCAAAATAAATCTTTCACTTCGTGGCAAATGGGCAGACCAACGTTGACCATGCGCACAGTTCCAAAATTAATGAGAAAGAAAGAGAAAATGATAAAATGTTTATTTCGTCTTCTTCTCTGACTGAAAGTGTATCTCACACTGAGGCAAATAATTATTACTCTAGTGTTTATGAAATGACTAACAATATTTCTTCAGCAGATATACAAAATCTGCAGGAATAAGTGGAAGGGAATGCTCACACTATAAATCAATGGCACCTTTCCACTTCTTCACCAACAAGGAAAAATGGAAAGTCATCAACAAGGAACGTCGGTGACATACAGAACTCTGATTATGCTCACTACGGCTCCACTGCAGCTGGGGCACCAAGCAACCTCTTGGCTGGAACTTGGACTGAGAGACCAGCAGTTGATGTTTCAAGCGATGGTAGGGGACCGTTCGATGACGGTTGTGGTGCAAAATTCGGCATACCTAGTGCAGATTGTCAAGGAGGGGTTGGACCACGCAATCGAAATGCTAGGGATGCAGATATGGGAGGAGACATTACAACAGACGGATATGGCGGGGCAAATCAACACAACTAACTCATTGGAGTAGGGAGCATTAAAGGGGCAGACCTTCCTAACTCCCCCCTTCTTCCCGTTCTACCCGTATATGCCCAATAACCAACAACTACAATCTGTACAAATGGAATCACCGACGATGCCAATAAGCCCAGGCGAAACCATGAGAAGTAGCAGAAACAACGAGCCAGGAACTTCAGTCTTAGAGTCACTTAGGCAGGCCAACCAGGACATGGAGGAACTCTTGCCAAACATCGAAGAATGAACTCCCAAAGTGTACGTGCTGGAAAAGCTACTGATGAAGGAGCTGGACGCATCGACTCTGGCAATGATGGTGGTTTGCTATTCGAGTTATGTGAAGGCCTGCACACTCAATTTGAGGACTAAAATGACCGATACTCTGGCGGTTGTGACATTGAACCCAGTGATGTCGAAAGTGTCAAGGAAAAGGAAGAAGATACTAGAGGATCCCTAAAACCCATCAATGATGAATTTACTGATATGGAATGTGAGGGGGCAAATAGTACCGCTTTTTGCAGGCACTGTGAAGCACTAGTGAATACCCATAATCCTGCTATGCTAGTGCTTTTGGAAACTAAAATGACCGAGCATAAGCGCATCACTAAAGCTCTTGGTTTTGATACTTTTATTCAAACTCCGGCAGAGGGTCTTTCTGGTGGCATGGTGGTTATGTAGAAAGAAGACATGCTGACTCTTGACCGCCTCTCTATTACATCTCAAGGCATTTATGTTTTAGTTAAGGTAATTCTGGACACCCATACTTGGAGATTCTCTGCCATTTATGCTAATACTGACTTAAATAAGCATTTGAAACTGTGGGATGAGTTGTATGGTTTAGCTAATTCTATAGACATGGATTGGTTGGTAGCTGGGGACTTTAATGAAATTATCCAAGCTAGTGAGAAACTTGGGGGTAATAACATTAGTCGGAGTAAGGCCAAATATTTCTGGAATTTTCTTTAGGGTTGTAGACTGATGAACCTAGGCTTTAGGGGACCTATGTACACTTTGATTAATAAAAGACATAGATTTAGATCCCAATTAATCTTTGAAAGATTAGATAGGTGTGTAGCCAACGATCGTTGGATTAAAAAATTCCCCAAATCCCTAGCTACTCACCTGTCCAGGACTAAATCTGACCACTGCCCTCTTTTATTGAGACTATCTGCTAGAACTTCCCGTAATGCCCCGAAACCTTTCAAATTGGAACCTATGTGGTCTGGTCACCCAACTTTAGAGAGCTGGGCTTAAATTCCTTCCCGCCGGAGAGAGAGAGTTATTGCAATCCATCAGAAGTTTCCAGGATCAGGCTACCTCTTGGAATAGAGATGTTTTTGGGAACAATTTTAAAGAAATGAGGAGAACTCTGGCTAGAATTAGCGGAATCCATAGTTCCCCTAATTACCCCCATATCTCCTTTCTCTAAGATCTTAAAAAAAATCTTCTAGACAAGTACCACAACCTCCTCAGGGCTAAAAAAGAATTCTGGTTGTGTAAAGGGGATGCTAACACCAATTTTTTTTCACACCACCACGCTTACTAGGAGAATAAGGAATAGAATTGTCACTCTCGAAACGGAATCAGGAGAGTCCCTTGACAACCCGAAAGCCATCTAGAAACATACCTTCTCCTTCTTCACCAACCTTTATACCATGGAGCACTCAAGTAGTGCTTAAAGAACTTCAGACCCATCGGTCTCTCTAACACTCTCTATAAAATTATCACCAAGATTATTGTTGGTTGAAAACTATGCTACCTAACATAATTGGTGATAGTCAAACTAGCTTCCTAGATAATAGAAGAGCTAGTGATCATGCCATTATGGTCCAGGAAGTGATCTCCCATTTTCAAAAAATGAAAGAAAAAACTGGGAACATGGCGGTCAAGATTGACCTAGAAAAGGCCTTTGATAGAATAGAATGGTCATTCATTAAGGAGACTCTTTAGTATTTTAACATCCCCAAAATGCTGTACAAACTCATCATGTCTTATATCACCACCAACTCTATTCAAATCCTTCTCAATGGTAGACTTGCAGAGGCTTTCTACCATTCTAGTGGAATCAGACAACGAGACCCTATGTCCCCTTACATCTTCATCATGTGCATGGAGAGACTTTCCCATTTAATTCAACAGTCTGTTGGCTCAAAAGTCTGGAATTCCATAAAGATCTCTAACAAGGTACCTAGCCTCTCTCACATTTTCTTTGCAGATCATCTTACCCTTTTTTACTAAAGCTGATGCCAAAGATTGTAATATGATTGTGACAATCTTACACCATTTTGGCTAGTTTCTAGACAGAAAGTGAATCGGACCAAATCTAGGATTGTCTTCTCTAGAAATTGTACTAAAGCTATGAGAGGCAAGTGTTCCAGCATTCTGGGGATTGAAGGAAAGAGCTCTTTTGAAAAGTATCTGGGCTTCCCCATTTTCAACAAACGGCCTGTTAACAGTGATTTTCAATTCCTGGTTAACAACATAAGAGAAAAACTCATAGAATGGAAATCCAATACTTTGAATATTGCTGGTCGAACAGTGCTAGCTAAAACTACCCTCTCTGGCATCTCTTCCCATGTCATGAGTTACATAAAGCTCCCAAAATCCATTGTTAAAACCCTTGATAAAACTATTAGGGATTTCATTTGGGGCTCCACTCATGAGAGGAAGGGAATGCACCTTCTCAGTTGGGATCTGGTTACTAAGCCCAAAGAACAAGGTGGTCTAGAAATCCATAAGATGGCCACTGAAAACAAAGCCATCCTTAGCGGACTAGCCTGGAGGGTTTTACAAGGGCCATCTGCTACCTGGAAGTTTGTGCTCCAAAATAAATATAGGAACCATCCAGTTAATGGCCAAAGAAAGGTATGCGTCTCCAGATTTTAGAAGAATATCTAGGATGGTTGGAGCAGCGTATCACAGGCCACTAAATGGGTGGTACAACAAGGGACTCAAGTCAAGTTCTTTATTGACAATTGGCTTCCCCACTTTACTTGTCTCAGAGAATATATTCAGGAGCCGCTGAAAGAAGTAGAGTACAATCTAAAGGTTGCGGACCTCAGAAACTACAATGCTTGGAACTTGGGAAATTTTTCAGTAGCCCTCCCTTCTGATGTACAACAAATTATAAAAGATGTCACTATCTTTGATAATTCTTATACAAAGGACAGGGTAGTCTGGGGTTTATAGCCTAATAGAGTTTTTACAACTGCCTCTGCATACAAACACATAGCCAAAACAAACAGTAACGAGGAAATCTCTGAGGTCCAAGAGGGCTTCAAGCTGATTTGGAGAGCCCACATCCCCTAAAAATTAAGCTCTTCCTTTGGACCCTGATTCATAAGAGAATCAAAACTAACCATAGGGTCCATAGTCTAGGCATGAACGTTGCCCCAACTTGTTCCATATGTTGTCACCATAAGGAAGACATCACCCATATTTTCTTCAATTGCTACATCGCCATAGACTTCTGGAAGGAGGTCCAATCCTATGGACGACTGCGTAACAAAATCAATGGAAGTACTCTAGATGCAGATTCATGGGTAAACTATTGGAAATTGATAAAAGGTAATCATTGTTCTACGCTCCTGAAGTATGACACTTTCCTACCTTTTTGCCTCTGGAAGATTTGAAAAAATAGGAACACCAACGTCTTTGAGAACAAGTCCAGCCCGGTCAACGTAGAAATTACCTACGGGCTTGCAGTAGAATATGCTTCCATGACTTTTTCCAACAAGGTGGCGACCCAGCTTACAAGTTTTGTGCAAGTAAACTAGCACCCCTCCCCCCCAACAATGGTATGATGAAATTAAACACGGATGGGGTGGTAAAAACTAATCTTTAGAAACGAGCATGGGGATTGGATCCTCGGTTACTACAAGGCACTCACCCTCACCAGCCCATTAGAAGCAGAGTTGAAAGCTCTAACATATGGCCTACAACTGGATGCCCAACACCAAATAACAAAGCTGGAAATTGAATCGGACGCACTGGAAGTGCTGGATTGCATCCTAACAGGTAAATCGATTTTTGCTAACTTGATCTTTAAATGTAGGTACTGGCTAGGAAAGATGGAAACATGGGGGATACACTACATATTCTGGGAACAGAATCAACTTGCTGACTGTATGGCTAAAGAAGGAGCAAGAGTTGGAAGGCTTGGGGACTTGAAAGTTTTTGTAACAACTCCAGAGTTTGTGCAAAATCTAGTTTTGTCAGACTCTCTTGGAACTACTTATCATAGAAAAATAAATGCTACTAACTCCTATGTTGGTCGTGATGTGGCCTATGGACATTTTGTGTCGATTTTGTATTATTATAAAGACTTAAAGCTGGCTGCTCTAGATAGCCAGCAATGTAGCCTCGCAGAGGCAACTTAATCTCTCTCTCTCTCTCTCTCTCCCTCTCTCTCTCTCTCTCTCTCTCTCTCTCTCTCTATATATATATATATATATATATATATATATATATATCCGTTTGACCAAAAAAATGTAGGGGCAAGCACTCACGTAGATTTTGATGTCAAGTCTTGTCAACTTGATCTTCTGGATCTGAAACTTGTCAAAATTAATTTTGTTTAATAACATTTTTAGGGTTGTTCAAAAAGCTTATCATTGTAAACTTCAGTCCTTCATTACTCAATCTTTTATTTATTCAAAAGAATCTATAATAATAGTTGACAAGTTCTCAAAAATGCCAACATACTATAATTCATAAAATCAAGCAACATACTGATAATTCATAAAATCTATCTAACATGCTTTCAGACATCGGGGTACTCAGACTTCCCCCAAACATAATTTCTTTTTTAATTCTAATGACCCTTGAGGGGGTTAGTGGCTGACCAATACCCTCAGGCCTTATCATAAATAAAAAGAGGCAAAAGTACAAAAAAGGAGGGCATAAATCTTACCTCCATCCTATGTTGGTTCCTAAGTCATCCAACCTACTAAGGCTAGACAACTTAATCCCTATACTAAAAAAAAAAAGCAGACTTAGCAATATACCTAATAGAGGACTCCTCTATTTACATCAATCTATGAAAACATAAACTAGGGAGACTCTCCCTTTACAAATGAAAGAAAAAACAGAAAAGTGGCATCTCTATCTTGTCCAAATGCAAGTATGTCTTGGCTTGTTTAGGCATCTATTAACTAGAAAAGAAAATTTGAGGAGTACTGCAACTATGATTATGTTTGGATAGTGCATCAGCAATGTAGTTGGCTTCCCTTAAAGTGTGAATACACTTGGAACTGGTTGATGAGATGTTGAATCCTAACCAGGTTAGAATCCAACAAAACAATACAAAATAAAAATTTGTCCTTAAGAATGACCTCACCCAATCTATCATAGGGGTAATTCAAATCATTCGATTGAAAAAGGGTTTACTCATATCTCACTGAGTTACAACTCAACACAATAATTTCACTAAATAAGTTTGATCAAATTAACCCAACACCACATAACAATTCACATTAATACACCTAGTTATTTCAATGCGTAATTTTTGAAATACTAACCCTAAATTTTAAAAAATTCAATCAATGTTAACTGATTAAACACAAATCATATGCCTACAAATTTCTCTACTTAAACACCTAGCAATCAATTTCTTAATGAATTTACAAAGGACACCAACCGTGAACTTATAGAACAAAGCAATATGCAATCATTCAATACTAGGTGCAGATTTATAATATCTGCTAGATCAGACGAGATGATAAAAAGGTGGTTAAAATATCATGATCCAATTCTTTGAGCCATGATGGCCTCTATTATAATCTGTTAGTATGTACGCCAACTCGTAACCTAAAACAACAACTAATGAACTTTAGGAATAAAATGTAAGCAAGAACAATAAATAAACATCAACGAGGAGATACACCTGATGCAACCAAAACATATATATACATATGCAATAAACGTCCCTCCCAAAATATGGAAGTCACAAGTACAAAGTCACTAGTAATGGATATGAGTCCGAAAAGTGTACCCAACATATACATATACATAATAAGGTATATACTAGTCTAAAAAGTAAAAAAAATTCTGATTCATCCACTTGAGATTTTAAATAATAAGTCACAAAGTGCAAAAGGAGATAGGCAATGACTTAGGGTGTGTCCTCGCCCTTGCCTCCAAAAGCTGACTGCTACTAGCTCGATGTCAACACTAGCTCGATGTCAACACTGACAACTGTGCTCGAACTTGCATTTGCGAAAAAAGATGCAAAGCATAGTATGAGACTTGCATTACGAGAGAAAATGCAAAGTTTAGTATGAATATCAACACAGTAAGTACCCAATAGGCATCATGGATTGATGAGCATGAAAAGTAAAAGTTATATGAAAAGCTATAATCATACATAAATAGTGGTCTAGAACAAAAAGAAATAACGAAATGCACCCAAGTGTAAGAAAGCAACAACATCTAAGAGCAAAAGGTACATGTATGCGCAAGTTGGAGTAAAATCCTAAATGGACCCCTATAAGTTCGGGGTGCATAAATATCGAAAAATCAAATATCATACCGAATAAAACTAATTCATTTTTTTAGTTTTGGTTATTCGGTGTTAGCATTCATTTTTTAAAAGTTTGATTCTTTGATTAGATGTTCGGTGTAGGAATAGCTCATTCACATATAAACAATATGGTGTACCCAAAATGCTCAAAGAGTCATATCATAGACATTTATGTGATCATATTCTTGTCATAACCATACGTGAACTTAACTCACCGAATAATAAACGTATGTGAGCTTAATTCACCGAATAATTTTCATCAAACCATATGTGAGCTTAACTCACCGATAATTTTCATAAAAAATCAATGCTCATGAATGCATATGCCATGAATGATGTGAAAATAGCATGGGCATAGAGATTCAATATTAAATCAACAATTTAATATGAAATTCAAGTAAATTCACATACATGCATATTCCATGAATGAGATGAGAATAACATGGGCTATAGATATTTAATCTTAAATCAACAATACAATATGAAATTCAAGTAAATCCATATTTAAATCACAATTTAGATTACCCATGCTTAAATCAAACTTTAAAGGGACAATGCATATTTAAATCTTCATAATATTCATGCAATTAAACATATTAGGGCTTAAAACACTTTAAAAACAACAATTAAACATAGTCCATACCTCAATTCATATCTCCATGATATGCTCCATTGCCTAGGGGAATTAATACTAATGAAAATCAAGTTCATCCAGCTCCTCAAGTTCCTCAAGGCCCTCAATCCAACCAAGTTACCAATGTGAGTTTAGGGCCACTATTACAATGTTATCTCAAGTTGTTGTTTCTCCAAAGACTCCTACTCCAACTTCTAGGATAGGAGATTTTTTCAGAATGAATCCTCCAGAGTTTCATAGTTTCAATGCGGGTGAGAATCCCTAAGAGTTTATTGATGAGGTCTACAAGATGGTGTAGATTATGGGGATGTCTTCCAAAGAGAAAGTCAAATTGGCTGCTTACCAACGTAAGGGTTTGCTCAAGTTTGGTTCACACCATGGAAGTCTGAGAGAGTTGAAGAAGGGTCTATTGATTGAGAGATGTTTAAGACTGTTTTCCTTGATCATTTCTTCCCACTTGAATGAGTGTGAGGGAACATGCCCTCAAATTCACAAAATTGTCCAAGTATGTTCCTTCATTGGTGGCAGACTCTAGGGCCCGTATGATTGATTATGTATGTCATCAAGTTTTTCTAATAAAATACACATATATCATTGTATATAAATTACAAACTAACAGTATACCCAATCTATATCATTTTCGTACAACATAAAAATCAACCACACTTACCTAATTCTATACCAGCGTCACACTACTTTATATACCACATTTACATATCAATAGTATACACTACGGGTGTTCATGGATCGGGTTGGTTCGAATTTTTTAAATATCAAATCAAACCATTTGTGTCGGGTTTCTAAATATAAAAATCAAACCAAACCAATATA
>DF358448.1:127801-138007 GCA_000787875.1 Solanum virginianum
GAATTAAGTATTTAACGAACGAGACATAACAATGACTAACGATTCACATGAGTCATACTTAAGCTTGTAGAACTTTTAGAAAGTAGATTACCTCAACATGTCAAACTTTCTTAAGTTTCAAACTTGTCAAATTTTTATATCTACCAAGGTGGATTGATTTACATAGTAAGCAGACGGGTCAATATACATAGTTGCCAAACTGATTTTCCCTTAGGGACCACACACTTCATTAGTAAACAAACTTGGAATCAAGATAGGATGATCTTTTTATTCATAGGAATGGGCAAGAACAAACATAGGCTTATTTGTGCTAAAGTTCCTATACCTCTCTTCCGTTGCCAACTGAGCTCCAATCATAATTCAATCCAACTTTGTTCTTCCGAACTCCCGACGTCTACAATTATTGCAATAACGAACATTATTCATTAAACTCCTTTAAGACTTTAATTACTAAACTTTCTCTAAATTTTGCAAAAATTTCGCCAGCATCACCCCCTTACATTAGCCATTCCGGGGTTCCCACTTGACCTCTTTATCAATAACAACAACAATAACAATTATAGAGAAACTAGAAACCATTTCAAATCCCGAAACTTCATTAACTCGCTAACAAACCTCGTTTCATATCAAAACTGAAAACCGTATAGCCCATAAGCTTGATACTCAATTATTCAATCCAATTTTTTTTGTTATTATACTCATTTAACAATCCCCAAATCATTTAGAAACTAAATTTGAACTTAAAAGAAGAGGAATTTCGATTTACCTTTTCAACCATTCACACTTTTAAAACTTTGATTATGGATTTTCACGCGTTTTCTTGATGAACTATTGCTTCTACGATTCCCGGGGGATCCAATATACTAGGGTTAAAGGCTTGAATTTGAAAGAAGAAGCAAAACCAATAATTTTGTTGGTTTTTACTGTAGCAAACCGTATGGATTCCTACTGTTCACCTGGGAGATCATCTTTTCTTTTTTTTTCTAAGTGTTTGTGAGGGAAATGTCCTTATATGATTATATTACATATAGGTATGTATATATAATGAAAAAATTAATTCTTGGCCACTTAAAAGAAGTAATATCTTGGCCAATTCTCACTTGAACCAATCACAAGTTAGCAAATACCACTCTTGTAGAATTGAATTTCTTGTACAAGGAAAGGTAAGAATAAACTTGTCCAAAATTTGAAATCTTGCATTTATACATATATAAGTACTGACATATCAGCTTGTTCACATGATTATATTTACAACATTACCTCCTCATTTTGAAATTTTTTTACACTTGACACATAACTTCCGAATGCTTTCAGAAATTGTTACATTGATTCCAAACTTCGCAATTGACCCAATGTACCGAAATATGGGTTATGACATATGGTATAGCCTAATATCATTTTGAATTGACAAAAAAACTGAAAAATATAGGTCTTAATGAGCTGTATTTAGGAAATGTTGGACTTATGTGATCAAAACATGCTAGTAGTTCACTGTACTATTTTTTGTCCAAGGGAATTAGCAAAAAAACAAAAACACAAAAAGCAAGAATATTTCATACTTTAATAAAACTAAAAACCACACATGCTTCTGTTCAGGCCAAAAAAATATACTAATTAGAATCTTAGAAGGTGTATTCATATTTATTGGTATTCTCAAACTAAAAATATATTATTTTCATAAGATATACATATGAAAAATAATAGATTTTGAGTACCTTAACAGGGGTTTCACTTTTTTTTTGTTTTCGTCCTCTAAAAAATTCTTCAATTTTTCGGGTTAGGTTGCTCAACAAAATTAGAATCAGAATCTTTTTCTAGCTCGTATGGGTTGTCTGACGATGATATTGTCTTGTCCTTCCATTTTTTGGAGCTTTGAATCGTTGTCGCATTTTTCACTTGCTTTTTTGTGTTTGCGCCAACTTTTTTCTTCTCTTTTCGAGCTCTTGATGGTGAAATTAGGACATTATTGTCCAGTGACTTGTTCTTCAATGGGGTTTGAGTTAAAATCTAAAAATTTGATGGTTCAATTTCTACCATTTCCGCTGCTAATCTTGGACTCTTTCTAGGTGTAGCTAGTGTATTATTCTTTTTTTGGAAAAATTACAGGATTACACAACATATATTTTAATAATTTCCAATATTCTCTACCATATTAAAATATTACAGAAATCTCATATTTTCATATTCTCACTCTTAACTTCAGATACTTAAAATAAGATATTAAATTTATTCTTGTTTACGTTTATTCACTACTTTTTTCACGCCTGATTTATAGCAATAGATATCTAGAGCGTAACAATCTCTCATCCTTTCCGTTATTGCACAACCATCTTAGAATTCAAACTTAAGCAATTTTTTTGGTAATATCTCGCTTATCAATCTCTCTTCTTCACTGACATTGCTTCAAAATTTTTAATTTTTTTAATTTAAAATTAGATGGATCATCAACTATTTTTTAGTCTTGGATTTACACAGGGAAGTCCCATTTGTCTCAACCTTCAACCTTCAGAAGAAGTCCCAAAAGATAAGCAGTAAGAAGACGCCATTGATGTGGACTTGGTAATTGACACCAAAGTCAATAAGAAGAAGGGTTCATCCTCAAAAACCCTAATCAAGAAAAAAGATTTTAAAAAAAAGATCATACCCATTACCCAACGCCCATCACTATCAAAGGTGCATTTTTAACTTAATTTAAAAATTTTTGTTTTACTTTTCGAAATTAATTGTACAAAGTGTTGATTTTTGTTCGATATATATGGAATTCATACACAATTATATCTTAATGTTGTTTGCTAATAATGAAATTAGGTGTTTTTGGAACTTGTTTGTGAATGAGTTAAAGGTACTCTAAATCAATTTTTCTGATATTTTGATACCTTGTTTAGGATTAGGCATTTTATTAGAAATTTACCATTTTAAGTATCAACACCTTATGGTGACAACACATAGGAAAATCATAGAAAACATAGTATCAATTTATAAGATTCAGATATAAAAAACTAAAAATAAAAATAAAAAATAAAAGACAAAGTAAACCAAGTATCAACACTAGGAAAAAATATATAGACCAATTATTTAAAATAACTATGTTTTGATCACAGAATATCAGATATCATTTAACACCAAAAAAATAACTTAATCTATAAGTATCTAGTATAGTCAAGACTAACAAACTAAACTATACACAAATAGGTATCATTAATACCTATGATTTAAATTCAAGTATCAAACACATACTTGGGATGATTGAAATGCATTAAGACAATTCAAGTATCAAAAGCATACTTGGAATATATTACATCAATCAAGTATTTACATTAGTCAACTCAAATCACATTTACTCTGCCAAGTATCAGTACTACTAAAGTATACTTCTAAGTAAAGCTCAGTTGTTACTTTATAAACTAATAGACAAATAGATTTCAAGTTGTGTTCATGACATAAATGTTACATTACTTTTTAGTATATTTACTTGAAATTTATTTGTTTTATTGATTCATATTTACTATAAAGTTAGACATTATTAAGATCTTGTTTTAATAAACTTCACAAGGCATCAAATATGTTGTAAAACATCCCCCAAAATATAATTTAAAGTTAGGTGCATCATGCAATTCCAAATTTGGTGACATTATTAAGCTGTCAACTGGTGATGAGGGGTTTGAACTATTTCGAGAGACTATATTTGGCCAGTACCTTAGTATTCCACAGTGCAATTACCATGGTCAGATTATTAGATGTCTGTTGATGCTTGAGGTGAAGCGCAACAACAAAAATGAGTTGTTGATTCGCACTGTCAAAGGGCAAAATTTTACACTTCACCATCAGGGATTTTGCACTCATAACCGAGTTAAAATATACTTGCAACATCGAGGACTTTCGATACTTAGACACAATTAAGAGTAATCTGATTGAAAAATACTTTCCTCAATCAAAGCCTAGTGTAACAAAGGGTGAACTGGTTAGGTGATTTTTGATGGGTGGATGGGATAATGTGGAAGAGGCTCTCCAGATGTCTATTATGTATTTTCTACATTCTTTTGTGTTTTCACAAACATCTGATGCATCAATCCCAGCTGAAGATTTTTGAAGGGTTGAAGATGGCACCTATATTCAGTACCCGTGGGGACAGGTTGCCTATACCAAACTGATTGCCAGTTTTAGAAAGGTTGTTACAGCAACAAAACAACTTTACCAATTATGTGGCATGTCATACGTCTTGAATACATGGATATATGAGTGTGCATCAGAAGTACCTATAGATGTTGTTGCCCCTTTAGGAAATCATATTCCCAGAATTTTTAAATGGCACATAGTTGGTGTGAGGCTGCAATATGAGTATTTTATGTCTATAATTTTTAGCCGGGTATTAGTTATGTGTTTGTTAAAATTATTGGTTCATTCTTTGTCGGTTTATTCGTTTTATAATAAAGGGTATTTTTTTAGGAGGATTGTTCCAATCTAATATCTACTGCTGAAGAGTTGGCAGCACTAGATTTACCAGCTATCACTGAACTACCAGCTAACGAACCTTCCTCATCAGGTACATGAAGTGTATCATCCCGTCATCATAGCAATTTGAAAATTCATGATACGTCTAGATTCGAAGACTTGTCTATCGAGTCACCTGTCTATTTGTTGCAGAAGTCTAAGCGGCTTGAGTCCACCGCATCTCCGCCCTCACCCAAAAAAGTAAAGGTAGTGCACACTCAGAAAAGCATTCTAGTTATACGAAAGCTGAAGAAATCTGTGTAATTTTTTGAAAGTTCAAAGAAAACACTGACACAACCCACACAATCTTATGCTAATTAATCCTCTTCAACTCCATCAAAAGGCAGGTTAACTGAATACATGAAGCAAGTGAAGAAGTTCATCAAGAGATGTGTAAGTATCAAATTTTCTCTTTTTACTTTTAAGAATCGCACGAAACCTAATAAACACTATGTGTTTTGCTTAATTTTAGTATATTTAACAATGTTATTTTCTTTTTTTCAAGGTGGAATAAAAATTTAATGCCCTAAAGTGTTTAATTAATTCAAAGGTTACTGAAATTTTGGAAGCAATCAGAGTGTCTCCTTATAGGGATTATGCCGATTTAAAGAATCAAGATATCACACATACTCAAACCAATGAGGTATCAAATTCTTTTTTCTTAAGACAAACATGAAGCATGATACTTAGAATTAGAATATTCACATCACAAATAATGATTATTTCTGTAAGTATTAGAAATATAACATAAGTATCATACTCTTACAGTTGATACCTGATTTTAAGTTTAATATTTAGGTCATTTATGAAACATTAAGGTATCAAAATTTCATGCCCCGAGCCAACACTTTAGACGTGGTCGGTACTTAAAAATTATTAGTGGTCCCAAACGAACCACTTGGCCTGGCTACTTACTTAGCGAAAGACTTGACAATAGTGGAAAAGCTATATAAAAGCAAAAACTAAGCAAGAATGTTTTGCATAACTGAATATAAAAGCTCTTAAGCAATATCTGTATAAACTAAAATGCTAGCACATGGTCTATGGAATCTCTATTAAAACTATCTGAAAGGACAAATGAGACGAGCCCCAAGTAGTCAGAACTAAAAATAAAGACTGAAATGAAATAACATGACCAAAGGAGCCTCGAACTGAGAAGGGGCTTCACCCAAGACTAGAAGCTGTCAGGTTCTCAACAGATCGGCTGCCGAGGAGCTCCGTTACCTGCGTCTCATCATAAAATGATGCAGGTCCTAAGAATGTCAGTACATGATATGTACAATATGTAAAATGGCCAAAACATGTAATCTGGTATCATAATTCCTCTCAAAAGACATAATCATAACTCATAAATGAAATAGCAATAATCATAAAACTTGTATGGTGAAAATAATATGCTGAAACTGATAAGTAAAATATAGTTTCTTAGCTTCGGGAGTTTCTCTAATCGATAATCACTACTATGAGTTTTGTGGTGGTACAACATCTTACCCACGCTGCCAGAGCCATCCCATATCTTGTCGGGGCAAGGAATGAAAACTAGGAGAACAGATCCATTCCAAAACTAGGCTATCTTAGTGGCAAATGAGGAAGGTACCATAGTACAATCCTATCCTATGCTGGCTACATAGTTTATGAGTTCGAGTAATTTATTCTACTCTCACCCAGATCTATGCTCAATACTACTCCCAAAATGTTTTATATAGCTCACATTTTAAGACTTATAAGTTTTTGAAATCATTCTACTCTCACCTATATGGGTGCTCAATACTACTCCCAGATACTTTTATATAGCTCATACTTAAAGAATTATACATTCTTGAAATCTGGTTTTTCTTGGGGACTTAACCCAGCTTACTACTTAGCTTTCTCAACTAAATTCTTTTACTTGATTAAAATCTAATATCTTCTTAAATATTCTTTAACATATAATTTACTCAGGTAAAATGCAAGAATGATTCAAGAAAAAGAATTCTTTAACTTGTCTTAAACTACAAGCTTTATGGGTGTTCATGAAACCCATAAGAATTCACAGGAAATCATTATAGCTTTAAATCTTGGAGTCACTACTTTAAATAACAATTAAAGAATCAAGAATCATCATTATTAATCAAGAATCTATGCATATGTAAAGAATTTTACTAAACTTTATAGAATTTTGACGAAATTAATCTCAACCAAGACTTGAGACTTCTAGGATGGAAACTAGGTTATACTTTCTAAAATATTCTAAAAATAATAATTTTAGAGTGGCGTTACATACCTTGGAAGAAATTCTTGAAGAATTGGAGAATTCCCTAATCCCTACTATCATATCTTGACTTTCTTGAGCGTGGGTTTCTTGAGAGGGTATGCTTGCTTGAACATATGAATGAGTAAAAATACGTTTTTGTTTTAAAACAACCTTAAAAACTAATTGGTTTAGGATATGAAATGTGGGAAAAGTCAGAACTATTCCTCCCCATTAAAAGCACAAAACTGCACCGATTTTACACTAGTGAACGACGTGCACTAGTGTTAAATCACACTTTTTCGCAAATTTTTCAGCTTCGTCAAATTTTCAAAAAAAATGTAAGTGTGGTTCCGCATCCTCTCTGTGTCGCGAAAGGAGCACGAAAACCCCTACTATTTTTTATTATCTTAGAAAAAATTAATTCGTATTTTTTCATGTTAAAGTTGAGTCGAGATCATTTTTTGACTCAGTTTTTTGCACTGATCACAAATCCAATATCAGATTTGCAAACGGAGCATGGAAAAATACATTATACACAAGGTCAATTCTAGGGGTATTTTGGTCTTTTTATGGGTGTTACAATATCTCCCCCTTGGGATCATTCGTCCTCGAATGATAACGATGCTAACAAAGCTAGCTCAAACACAAGGTTCTTGAACTTAATAAATATAAATCTTCAAGGTGAAATACGAAAGTTACCTTCAAGGTCCTCATTTAGGCCAACGAACAAGTGTGGATATTTGGCCTTTATATCTTCCTCTGCCTCCCATGTAGCTTCCTTCATGAATTGGTTTCTCCACAGAACCTTCACCGATGCAATCTCCTTGGTTCTTAACTTACAAATTTGACGGTCTAATATTTACACCAGAATCTCTTCATTAGACAAGTTGTCCTTAATTCCAACACTTTCAACCAAAACAACTAGAGAGGGATCTCCCAAGCACTTCTTAAGCATGGAAATATGAAACACCGGATCTATAGCACTTAAGTCTATTGGTAACTCTAACTCGTTAGCAATGCTACCTACTCTTCCCAGGATTTGATAAGGCCCAATATACCGTGGGCTGAGCTTCCCCTTCTTCCTAAATCTCATAACTCCCTTCATTGGAGATACCTTCAAGTACACCCAATCGCCTACCATACTCTTACAGTTGATACCTGATTTTAAGTTTAATATTTAGGTCATTTATGAAACATTAAGGTATCAAAATTTCATGCCCCGAGCCAACACTTTAGACGTGGTCGGTACTTAAAGTCTCTTCTTCTAACATTCGTGTAAGACTTTTATCGGCTCTGAGCTATCTTGACCCTCTCCTGGATCACCTTCACTTTTTCCATTGCCTGATGGACTAGATCAGGTCCTATCAACCCTGTCTCACCACCTTCAAACCACCCTTGGGTGATCTACACCTTCTCTCATAAAGAGTCTCATACTATACTATCCGTTTGCTGGCTTGAAAATTATTATTATAAGAGAACTTAATCAAAGAAATAATCATCCCAGTTACCTTTAAAGTCTATCATGCACCCCCTCAACATATCCTCCAAGGTCTATATAGTTCCCTCTGCTTGTCCATCTATTTATGGATGGAAAGTTGTGCTAAAATTCACCTTTGTACCAAGCCCTTTCTGAAAAGACTTCCAAAACTGTATTGTAAACTAAGCTCCTCTATCTGAAATAATGGATATAGGGACCCCGTGCAGCCTAACAATCTCCTTGAGATAAAGTTTGGCATAATCCTCAACTGTATCTATCATCTTGACAAGTAGGAAATAAGTTGACTTGGTCATTCTGTCTACTATGACCCATATCGAATCATGCTATCTACGGGATGGAGGTAATCCTATTATGAAGTCCATATTAATTATCCCCCATTTTCTTTCCGGAATCTCTATGTTCTAGGCTACACCACAAGGTCTTTGGTGTTCAACCTTAACTTGCTGGCAATTTGGGCATCTAGACACAAACTCTATAATGTCCTTCTTCATACCACCTTACCAGTAGACTTCTCGCAAGTCTCTATACATATTTAATGCACCAGGATAGATAGAGTATCTGGCATTATGAGCCTCAGTCAAGATCCTATCTCTAAGGCTGTCAACATTTGGCACGCACAACCTGTCGTGGTATCTCAGGACACCATCTCCCCTTTTTGAGAACACTAATACTTTCTGCTTCCGAATATCTTCTTTTAATTAGAGGAGGATGAGATCCTTGTCTTGCTTTTCTTTCACTTCTACCACCAAGGATGACTCTAACCCAGTTCTGACAATAGCCTCACCTTCGTCAAAATCATTGATCTGCACCATCAAACGGGCTAGTCTGTGAACCTCCTTAGCTAACTTTTTTTTTTCCTCCTCAACATGAGTTGTGCACCCCATGGTTACCCTGTAAGAGCATCAATAACTACATTAGCTTTACCTAGATAATAGAGGATACTCATATCGTAGTCTTTCAGCAGCTCCAATCATCTCCTCTGTCTCAAATTCAGCTCCTTCTAGCCAAACACATACTACAAACTCTTGTGGTCTGTGAATACATCCACATGCCCACCATATAGATAGTGTCTCCAGATCTTCAGAGCAAACACCACCGCAACAAGCTCAAGATCATGAGTTGGTAATTCTTTTCATGAGTCTTAAGCTGTGTGGAGGCATATGCTACTTGAATTTTCTTGGGAGGATTTTTGAAAGAAAGCTCAAGATTATGGGTTGGGTAATTCTTTTCATGAATCTTAAGCTGCCTAGAGGCATATGCTATCACCTTGCATCTCTGCATTAATATGCAACCCAAGCCAACTATGAAAACATTACAATATACCATAAAATCATCAACTCCATCTGGTAGGGATAAGACTGGGGCTGCGGTCAGCCTAATCTTCAACTCTTAGAAACTCTTCTCATATGCTTTTGACCATTCAAACTTAGTATTCTTTTGAGTCAGCTTAGTTAAGGGGCTGAGATAGACGAAAACCCCTCTACAAACCGTCGGTAGTACCCCGCCAAGCCCAAGACACTCCTTATATCTGTGGGAGTTGTGGGCCTTGGCCAATTCTTTACTGCCTCAATCTTTTGGAAATCTACTTGGATACCCTCACCAGACACAATGTGCCCTAGAAATGCCATAGATGCCAACCAGATCTCGCACTTAGAAAATTTAGCATATAGTTGTTAGGCCTTAAGGGTCTAAAGGATAACTCTAAGATAGTCTACATACTCCTCCTTATTATGGGAGTAGATCAGGATATCATCGATGACCATAATAACAAACATATCTAGGTACGGCCTCTACACCCTATTCATAAGATCCATGAAAGCTACTAGTGCATTTGTCAGCCCAAAGGATATGACCAAAAACTTATAATGACCATAGCAGGTTCTAAAAACTGTCTTAGGAATGTCTCTCTCTCTCTCTCTAACTTTAAGCTGATGATACCTAGATCGATCTATCTTGGAAAAACAGGTAGAGAGGGATCTCCCAA
>DF358448.1:138052-149923 GCA_000787875.1 Solanum virginianum
ATCGATCTATCTTGGAAAAACAGGTAGTACCCTGAAGTTGGTTGTATAAGTCATCAATTCTGGAAAGAGGATACTTCTTCTTAATGGTGACCTTGTTCAGCTGACGGTAACCTATGCACATTTGTGGAGAACCATCCTTCTTACTCATGAAGAGAACTAGAGCACCCCAAGGTGAAACACTTAGTCTAATGAAACCCTTATCTAAAAGATCTTTCATCTGCAACTTTAACTCCTCTAGCTCTAAAGGAGCCATATGGTATGGAGGGATGGATATAGGCTGAGTATTAGGAAGAGTGTTTATCCCAAAGTCTATCTCCCTATCGGAAGGGACTCAGGGAAGATCCTCAGGAAAGACTTATGGGAATTCGTTTATAACTAGGACGAACTGAAAAGATGGTGCCTCAGCACGAGCATCCTGAACTCTGACTAGGTGGTATATACACCCTTTGGAAATTAACGTTCTAGCTTTGAGATATGAGACAAACTAGCCCTTAGGGAAAACTGAATTACCCCTCCACTCTAGGACTGGTTCGTTAGGAAACTGAAACTTGACTACTCTGGTTCTGCAATTTATGGAGGCATACCCACCATGAAGCCAATCCATACCTAGGATGATATCAAACTCTACCATATCTAACTCTATCAAATTAGCTATAATGGTCTTATGATAAATAGAGACTGGATAGCCTTTATAAATTCTTTGGGCTAAAATAGACTCTCCAGTAGGAGTAGAAACACTGAAAGGCTCAAGAAAACGCTCTGGATTGACCCCAAACTTCACAGCTTCATATGGGGTGACAAAGTGGCTCCTGGGTCTAATAATGCATAGACATCATAAGTAAAGATTTTGAGCATACCCATAACCACATCTGGTGAGTTCTCCTACTCCTGTCTTGTGCCCATAGCATACAAGTGGTTTGTGCCCTCGCTCGTCCCTGCTGTAGTACCCCTGTGAGGTGGCTTAACCTGCGGTGCTGAAGAGACTGTTTGTGATCTATTATCCCTCATATTTTGCTTCCCTATAAGGCAATCCTTCAAGAAGTGGCTGACCTGACCACATTTGAAGCAACCATTTGTGCCCATAAGGCACTCTCCGGGATGAGACCTACCACACTTACCACAGGTAGGATAATATTCACTCCTTGAGCTACGCTACCCTGTGACTGGCTACCTAAGAACCTGCGGTGATGTGAACTCAACTAGCAGATAAAGGTGTTGGTCTAACTATTTTAGACTAAAAAGATGAGTGACTTCCACCTCCAATCCCTCTCTTCCCTGCCTCCTGGCCCCGATGTACTTGGCCCTTTTGCTCCTGAAATCCTCCCTATCCTAATTTTTTCCTCCTCTACCTACTAAATATATGTCATTAGAGGGGTTATATCTGTATCCCCAATCAACATCACATTCTTTCCCTCTCTCTTAGTCATTCAAGAGAGCCCGAACACGAAGAGATCCATCCTAGTATGCATGTCTGCCACCATGGCTGGAGCGTAATGAGAAAGCTGAATAAATTTGAGGTTGTAATCCCTTACACTCATATTCTCCTGCTTTAGATTCAGAAACTCTCTTACCTTAGACTGCTTCATCTCTCTGGGAAAGTCCTATCCCAAAAGAACCTTCTCAAACACCGCCCAACTAATAGCTAGCACCCCATCTGCCTTGCTCCCTTTTCACTGGTCAAACCAGAGTCTGGCTACCCCTTTGAGCTAGTAGGCAGCCAGCTCAACCCGCTCAGTATCACCAATACGCATAACCTGAAACACCTTCTAGAGCTCCTCAATGAAATTTTCAGGATCCTCTTTCACATTGGACCCCGTGAGCTCTAGTGGGTTCATCCTCAGGAACTTCCTAACTCTGATGGTATCCGCCCCATCATTCCTTCCATCTCCCTGGCGACCTCCCTGAGTAGTGACTGCCTAAGCCAAAGTTTGAATGGCCTGGCGAAGCTCAGCATTGGTGATGTCAGCTTGCTGTGGCTTCTCCACAGGCACAGCTGGACCTCTAGGTTTCTCAGGAATTCGGCCCGGCTAGTTTGCATTTCTTTTGGCTGGGTGTCCTCTACCCCTTACTGGTCTGTTAGCACTACGAGAAGGCATGACCTAAAAAATACGGTGTGAATGCATGAGTTAGAAGAAACTTCGCAGAGGTATACTCTGAAGTACGAGACAAAGAATAACAAGAAATTATGACACTTCCTAATGTCCTGTAGCCTCTCTATTATAGATGTGGTATGCTTCACACCCATAATACAAACTCTACTAGGCACGGTTCCATAGAATCCCTAGGACTCTTCAACTCTGTGCTCTGATACCAAGTTTGTCATACCCCGAGTCTACACTCTAGACATGGTCGTCACTCAAAAACTATTCCTGGTTCTATGCGAACCACTTGGCCTGGCTACTTACTTAGCGGAAGACTTGACAATAGTGGAAAAGTTATATAAAAGCAACAACTAAGCAAGAATGTTCTGCATAATTGAATATAAAAGCTCTTAAGTAATATCTGAATAAACTAAAATACTAAGACATGGTCTATGGAACCTCTACTAAAACTATCTGAAAAGACTATTGAAATAGGCCCCAAGTAGCTAGAAATAAAAATAAAGACTGAAATGGAATAACATGAATCAAAGGAGCCTCAAACTGAGAAGAGGCCTCACCCAAGGTTAGAAGCTGTTAGGTTCTCAATAGAGTGGTTGCTGAGGAACTCTATTACCTGCGTCTGCATCATAAAATGATGTAGGTCCTAAGGATATCAGTATGTGGTATGTACGGTATGTAAGATGGATAAAATATTTATTCAGGATGTCATAATACCACTCAAAAGACATAATCATAACTCATAAATAAAATAACTATAATCATAAGACTTGTATACTGAAAATAATATGTTGAAACTGATAAGTAAAACATAGTTTCTTAGCTTGGGGAGTTTTTCTAACCGACAACCATGACTATGAGCTTCGTGGTGGTACAGTGTCTTGCCCACGCTGCCAGAGTTGTCCCATACCTTGTCGGGGTAAGGAACGAAAACTAGGGGAGTGGATCCATCCCAAAACTGGGCCATTTCAGTGGCTAATGAGGAAGGTACCATAGTATAATCCTATCTTATGCTAGCTACATAGTTTATGAGTTTGAGTAATTTATTCTACTCTCACCCATATCGGTGCTCAATACTATTCCCAAAATACTTTATATTACTCATACTTAAATGATCATAAACTCTTGAAATCTGGCTTTTGTTGGGGACTTAGCCCAGCTTATTACTTAGCTTTCTCAACTAAAATCTTTAACATTACCTCATACTTAAAGAATTATAAATTCTTGAAATCTGGTTTTTTTGGGGACTTAGCCTAGCTTACTACTTAGCCTTCTCAACTAAATTCTTTTACTTGATTGAAATCTAACATTATCTCAAATATTCTTTAACATATAATTTACTCAGCTAAAATGCAAGAATGATTCAAGAAAAGGAATTCTTTAACTTGTCTTAAACTATAAGCTTTATAGGTGTTCATGAAGCCCATATAAATTCACAGGAAATCATTTATAGCTTTAAATCTTGGAGTCACTACTTTAAGTAACTACATGAAACCCATAAGAATTCACAGGAAATCATTTATAGCTTTAAATCTTGGAGTCACTACTTTAAATAACAATTAAAGAATCAAGAATCATCATTATTAATCAAGAATCTATGCATACGTAAAGAAATTTACTAGACTTTGCAGGATTTTCATGAAACTAATCTCAACCAAGACTTGAGACTTCTTATCATTATTAATCAAGAATCTATGCATAGGTAAAACAATTTACTAAACTTTGCAGGATTTTCACGAAAGTAATCTCAACCAAGACTTGAGACTTCTAGGATGGAAACTAGGTTATACTTTCTAAAATATTCTAAAAATAATAATTTTAGAGTGACCTTACATACCTTGGAAGAAATTCTTCAAGAATTGGAGAATTCCCTAAATCGTTTCTTGACTTTCTTGAGCGTGAGTTTCTTGAGAGGATTTGGAAGAAATTCTTGAAGAATTAGAGAATTCCCTAAGCTCTACTATCGTTTCTTGACTTTCTTGAGCGTGGGTTTCTTGAGAGGGTATGCTTGCTTGAACGTATGAATGAGTAAAAATACATTTTGGATTTAAAAAGACCTTAAAAACTAATTGGTTTAGGATATTACACTGTTTCAACTTATTTATGAATTATATATTTTTATCCCAAATTGTCTGCAGACGAACACTACCAAACTCGCAAATCATCACTTGGTCCGTTAAAGATTTATTTCGTGATTTTATGCCCCAAAGACAAGAATTGGTTCTACAAGCTGTCACAACGAAACAACTATTGGAACGACGAAGTCAGTTTGTGCAGTTCTAAATAAATCCACATTCATTTGATTATTTATGACTTTTATATTGATACCAGTCAAATTATACATTTTCCATTAGTTCATACCTGCATGATTATTAACACTTCCAAACTTTATAGGTATTTTATTCCAGATTTTGATACCTATATTGTATAATGTTTAACCGATATCAATTTTTTTTTTGAAAAAGTGCTATCATTGATATCTAATACTAGTTTTATATATATTTTAATGACAACTTTTTCAAGCATAAATTACTCTCATTTTAATGTGATACTTGAACTTTTAATACTATTTAACCATAAACTTAATAATTATTTTTAAAAAAATTGTTAGTACACTATAATTAAAATGATGATATACCTCTCCATACTAAATTGCTTAAAGTGGTGTAAACTAATAATGGTAACAGGTTGATACTTCTATTGTTTGTTAAATATTTATCACCCCTTTCTTTTCACTAAACAACACATAGATGTTGTTTTCTACTACCTTCGAAAGAAGTCGAAGAATCAATTCAGTAACGAATATCGATACACCATAGCAAACTGCGTATTTAGGAACTACATCTTAGCAGCGCATGCAAGGTACTATGACATGGCCGATGATGCAAATTTAAGCACTCAGGAACTACCTGCACATGGAGCTAATGTATCTAGGTTGGAGAGGTCTCTCACACATACTATAAATGGATATTGTATTCCTGCTGGTACTCCTTGGCATTTGGTAGATGAAGTATATATACTAGTTAATTATTTTGGAAGTTTTCATTGGGTGTTGGTTGTTGGTTGTTGTTGTACTGAAGGAAAGAAAGTTAAGCGTCTATGATTCCATGCTGGGTAGAAGGCTTAGGAATCCTTCAGAGGAGATTCGAAAAATGGTTGCAATGTTGCCAACATATTTACAGGAAAGTGGCTTCTTCGACAAAACACATTGGACGGACTGGTCCAAGCTTGATGCATACAAAGACAAGGCTACTGGTGAGATGATTCGCTAAGAAGTTCCTTTTAAAGTTGAGTTTGTTCAAGGAATTGCTCAACAACAAAGTGACAACGTGTAAGTATATTTCATTGCCTGAATCATTTTTTTAATATTTTTCTTTTATTTTTGCTATCAGTTTAAATTCTTTTAAAACATTACAATTGCAGTGATTGTGGAGTATTGATTGCGGCATACGCCGAGTACTTGAGTGACGGAATCCCAATCCCAATGCGCACGATAGATGCCGAGTATCTTCGGAAGAGATATGTTGGTTGCTGTGGAAATATGGAACTGACAAGGAGTGTGATGGATATGTTAGCGAAAATGACGATCCACCCAAGTCTAGGGACCATTTTGTTACTCCTGATAGTGATAGGCTCGTCGATATTTCTTAATTTTCATTTATGAAAATTTTAAGTTTATCTTTCTTAGAAACATCTACCTGCACAATTAAAGCAAACAACCATTGTTTTTTAATTTTTTTTGTGGATGTTGCATAGCAAAGTTAATTGTTTTGGTACTTATTTAGTGATTATTTTGACGTGAAATGCTATGTTACTATTTCATGATACTGTGTCAATAAACATTTGCATAAATTGTACAAGTTATTCACTATCTTTTTTAAGCATCGTTTGTCTTAGCAGTTAGCTTTATCTACTCTATGATCATTATATAAAGTAAAAATTCTATTCCAATTATATATGTACATTATTGATACTCGCCTTAGATCCCACTTGTGGGATTTCACTGGGTATATTGTTGTTGTTGTTATTATTGATACTCAATACACACAAGATAGATTGTCATTTGGTATCTTTTTTCTATTTGATTCCATGTATAATTATACATAAATACATACATACATACATACATACATATATATAGTATCAAATAAATTACAATCAGAACTTTGATAGTTATTAAAGATTTTCTTATCATCAGGCAATATGTGCAATTTATTAAAAAAAAATAAAAAAAAATTTATAACATTTCATGCATTAACCAATATATATGATTTTATTTTGTTGGTAAGTGAAATATCAACATTTCTTTTATACACCACCCTTATGCATGTATTTACAATTCAAACATTTGTTACATATCAGAACTTTTTTTCTATGTAATTATAACTGTTATTCATAAAACTAACAAAAATATTTTTTATCTTGAAGCAATACGAACCACGTAACAAATAAAAAATACAAGGAAAATTTCAGAAAAATAGTAAAAACAAACATTTACTTTACCAATGAAGTGCTAAAATGCAATTGAAGTTCACCAACTAATTCAACAAGTACATATCAACATATCACTTTTCTTTTGGATAGAAAATACACGTTCTTCTATTGTGGCCTTCATGACCATAACGCCCACAACAATTTGTGCTCGTGCTTGTCTTCTCTCCCGCACTTTTCTTCCTTCCTTTTTTGGGTCTTCTGTCATGACCCAACCTATGGGCCGTGACTGGTACCCGATAGGGGCACCCAGACAACATTATCAAACCCAAACCCAGATTATAGCCATCCTATATTTTACAGAAATTTTGGCAGAGTTTCCTCTGTTTTATTAGATAGCCACCTGAAACATAAGATATCCAGCGAACCAACCAAAGACACAAAAGACATAAATGAATATATGCGGGCCGGCAAGGTCACCGCTGCAGTCCAGCCGCCTAACAAACATATCATGCTATCATAATATTCAGACTGGCAGACATAACTTTCAAATTCACTATACAGACATGATGTACAAATGACTAACATAGCCCATACTCACAGTAGTCCACAGACCTCTAAACAAAAATACTGACAAAAGAGACGGGACAGGGCCCCCGTCATACCCAAAGTGAATGAAGTCTGAAGTAACAAAAATGTTAACAAATTATACCAAAAGTGGCTCTGAAGTAGGGGAGCTCGTCAGACAGCAATAGAGGTCCTAAGCTGGAGGTCCTCTACCCTGTACGTTAGAACCTGCGGGCATGAAACGCAGCCACCGAAGAAACGGGGGTCAGTATGAAAGACGTACCGAATATGTAAAGCGAAAAGTACAATTATAACTGAGAGTAATAATCACAGAAGTGAAGAAACAGGAGTCAGTACAAAAGGCGTATCGAATATGTAAAGCAGGAAGTACAACTGTAAACAAAAGTGGTAATCTGAAGGTGCTTCACCAAGAAAAAAGATTTTCCAAAATGCGATTTTCAACCTCTTTTCATAGAATCATTTGTTATAGGAATCGGGTGTTTGATCCTTACTATTAAGACGCCACTATTTCATTAATTCATTCATTCTTGGTGCAAAACCCTCTAGCTAGGGAACTCTTCATCGAATAGAACCCTTCGTCAAAAAGTTGAGAAATGAAGTAACCTCATCCAATGGCCTCCTTCCTCACCTAGAAAAGGAAAGACCCAAAATCACGTCTAACAATATATAGGGAATCAATGACGAAGCAGTAGGCAGAGTCATTTGATGACACGAGGTTCCTATATACCATCATCTCGAATCTAAAGGCATAACAATAGGTAGGCATCTTCTCAAGATATATACGAAGATCTAAAGGTGAACCAATAGACAGAGAGAGATGCTCTTCCTGCAGCCTAAGAACGTCTTTGTTCAAAGATCTAGCCCTTCACCCTGTAATCAATTTTTTCACCCTATGCCGTCAACTCATTAAAATCTTCTATCTGATAATATTTTGCCATTGAGTAGTACAAGTCGATTAATGTATTTTTGCTTCTCTTGTAGTTTGTGCAAATATTTTTTCAAACATGCCATATACAAGCATAATGAGGGATGTTAGAAAAAATAATGCTTATGCTCTTCATGATACTTTCATTCCTATCTGATACCACACAGATCTTATCCCTTTCTCCTAAAGCATTTTAAACTACAGAAAGAACCATGACCATGAAGCATCATTCTCCGTGTCAACCACCCCATACGCTAACGGCAATATGCATCTTAACTTGAGATCACAAAATAAAAAACAATCTAGATAATCAAGTATCAAATATAAACAAAAAATTCTCATTAATTTGCTAACAAAGTAACAAAAAACAAAAACAAAAAAAGAAATATATATGTACCTGGCCCATCAAGTGTGCTAGCTGATCGGGAAGTCCCTATATAAGGTCCATCGAGATGCGCACCATCAACAATGACCACTGGCCTATAAAATTGGTACCCTCTCATAAGTGGCTTTAACGCGATGAAAAGATATATGAACTTGTTATCATTTGATTTGTGCATCCTTACATATGAATTTGAATACACCGTATTTAGCATATATATACACACACTGGCAGTTTCCTATAACCATCTGCAGGTTTACCCTTCAACATCTCGAACTCCCTCTCTTTTGCACGCTATACTTTTTGATATGTAATATCAATCCCAAAAGCAGTCTTGAAATCATCGACTATATCATTTGATATGTGAGTTCTTTTATGATTGATCAACTTTGGTCTACTTTGTTAATCACCCGTTCACCCATAGGACATGTATGAACATCATTGAAGTATTTAATCTTAAGTACTTCAGTGTTTTTCCTGCATGATGGCTTCATTCTCCAGTCACACTCATCCAAAAAACATATTAACATATAGCTACAAAATTAATAAGATTAAGTCATTCCAAGTGAAAAAAATTATTCATGTATATAATACCATTTCCTTGTTGGCAAAATATTGACTATAACTATTATTTTCTTTATTTACCAAAATAAATATAATCTAACCTTTTAATACTTTTTGATACTTGAGTAAATAATTCTTCCACCAAGTATCAATTTATTAAAATATAGATTTATTCAAGTATCCAATGTTTTTCCAAGGTGAAACACAAGGTATCATTTCACATACAAAATCCAAAATTCTTTCAAGTATCAACTATGTCAACACTTAAAAATACTCGAATTTGTACCTTTTGCTGTCCGATCTTTTTACTTTGAAATTGCACCCTTTTTTGACCTTTACTTCGCCATTACTGATACCAGTATCGCTTAATCCTTATACAATTGTTTCTCTCTTACATCAACACTTGTTGTCATAGTAAACACGTTTGATACCTCTATTCCATTTTCGAAACAACGCTCACCATTCTCAATCTCGATTGACCCAATCACATCTGCGTCATGTTGCATTTCTTCAGCACAAAAATTTGATCCATTGACACCATCAAACATCGCAGTATCAGCCACATCCAAATCCGTAGTATCCACACATAATGGATACTTACCAAAGCCAGGTTCACTTTATTTAATCTCAATGTACAACTTCACCCCTATATCATTCTTAATAGTTATAGCAGACGCATTACCATCGACAACGTTGTAACAACAATTGTTTTTCTTCTTCTGTCAATATCTAGTTCAGCCACAATTGTGTCAACCAAGTTTACAAATGAAATATTTTCACCAATGACTATACCATCGCTTTTATACCCATGATAATCAACGTCTGTTCCCACTTTCCAGAATGCGAAGTAAAATAGACACGTTCATCGCTTCTCCTCCTCGATCTGCTTTAGCAATTGAAACTTATCTCTGCTAATTTGATTCGTTGAAACTCAATTTTGCAAAAAAAAAAATTCAAATTTTTGAAAAAGAAAATCTGCTATGGATAGTTACCCACTAAATGTTATGTTAACAATGGCTTACCGTAATTAATGGTAGACTTAATTTGATTTTCAGTTTACTTCCTTTTTTTAACATAACTGACTAGATATTTTCTTTTTTTCCGCTAAGTATCAAGGTTGCGAAAAAAGGTATCACTCGTCGCTTCAATTTAGCAAATTTTTAGTAATTTCATTAAAAGTTGACAGAGAAGGAAATTATATGCTTATAGTATGTGATTTGCATAATTTTTACTTCTTTTTTTGCATGTTGAAAATGATTTGCTTTTGGTTTGGGAGATGATGAACACAGTTTTTTTTTTCTTTTGACAATAGCAGACTGCACAATGTGTGGCAAAAGGGAATGGAGAGTTTGGCTTCCCTTGGAAGTCTTGCATGGAAAGGATGGATAATTATGATAGAGAGGAAAAAAAGCGGCTAATTGACATAATAAAAAGGAAGTTAAATGTTCCAACAATAATATAACTCCTTAGTTGTAGTGTTATGTTGTTAGTAAATTCGTTTTTGGTAAAATTTAATTTTATATATATATTAAAAATAAAGGTAAATCTGTTAATTAAATGTTGATTTGTTATAACTTGAAATTTAAATGTTAAAAATATTAATTATGAAATACTACATTTAAAATTTGTAATAATTATCTTTAAATTGATCTGTAGGAAAAATTTTACTACAAATTTTTATTTGTGCAAAAAAAAAATTATTATACTGCATTAAAAATGCTAAAAATGAATAAAATAAATATAATCAATGATAAATAAATAATAAAAAAATATTAATAAATAAAAATATATAATATAACACAAAATAATGATTTAATAAGAACTAAAATAATAATATAGAAGTATGAATCTTTTAAAAGTTACGCGCCAATAATGACTATCAAAGAGGTAAATTTTATTCTGAGTTTGGTCTATTCTAGAAATTATTTAACTTGCGGAAAAGTGTTATAATATTTTCTTTCAAAATGATAATTTTCATGATAGCTGGCATAAATAATAAATAAAGAGGACTAGTTGAGCAATCATTGTTATTTTTATGTTATCACCGCTATAAATGGCGGGCGTTGCACAAAGTAGATCTTGCAACTTAGGCAAAAGCTCGCCAAGCAGCAATGGCTATGAGAAATGTCTTAAGCTTCTGCATCCTTTACCTAGTAGCCCTTGCCAATTTGTTTGCTCTAACGACCTGTGCAACCCCTGCAAAGCGCTTTTATGCTCCATTTAACAGAACCAGCTTTCCTTCTGACTTTGTTTTTGGCGCTTCATCAGCTGCTTACCAGGTATTTACTTCTCCCTTGTCGCACGGATTAACAAGTAATAAATGATAACATAATTTTATCAAATCACCATTTGAAGATAATATTACAAATAAAGATGGACGGAAGGAGCATATATAACTTCAAGTTTTCTACATCCCCGTCGCCCAGGAAGTGTGTAATTATATCATCTCAAAAATTGAGAGAATACATTTTCATCTATATATTTAATTGTATTTTTAACCCTTTATTTCTACTTCAACCTCAAATTTATGCAATCATCATAATTGAATTCACACTCAAATATTTAGTAGATTTTTTATATATACAAATTTCAAGCTAAAGCTATTGAGTTCATATAAATTCTACGACAACCTTCGAATCCACCCCCTCTTCACGTGTGTGGGCTTAATTTTCTTCTATTTTTTTTTCGTTGATTCAAGCACCTGAATCATTATGTTGATAATAGTGAGGATTGAACAAACTACCTTTGCTCTAGTATTTTATCCAGAAATAAGCTATTTTAGTTTTTATTTATTAATTATAGTTTTAGTATTACCCAACACACATATATGCCTTTCCGTGAAGTATAAGATTAACTTTTTTTTTCTTTTAATGAGCTTTCAG
>DF358448.1:149959-164980 GCA_000787875.1 Solanum virginianum
CAGATCGAAGGAGAAGCACTTAAATCTGGAAGGGGACCTAGTATATGGGATACTTTTACTCGCCAGCACCCAGGTCTCCATACCTCATTAAAATATTTTAATTTGATCCTCTGAGATTTGAAGTTTACACGTGATATCATTTATCATTTTGCTGGGAGTAAGTTATTGTGAAATTTTCTATAAGTTATCTCAACATAACTTATTTCATCATTAAGATATAAATAGTGAGATAGATGATGTCATTACTATTTAATACTCCTTGCAATCAAATGTAAGATAAAATAATTCTACATTTTATTTTTAAAGTCATTAGAATTTATACCACACATCAAATGACTCTATACTAGTGTTACTTAAAATTAAAATCACAAAAACATGAAGGTGCTATTCCTAACAAAAGCACTGTTTGGCGAGCAAAATTTAAGCCCAAGAAAATACTTCATCCATTTGAAAAACGATGATCTAGTTTGACTTGATAGGAAGTTTAAGAAAATAGAAAAGATTTTTTAATTTTATAATGGTAAGTTAAATATACTAATATGCTCTCTAATCTGATGATTTAAACATGTCATATAAAAAATTAAAATATTTTTAAAGAAAGACGTCATTCTTTTTTAAACTAAGAGAGTAACATGTACCTTCACCTATAATGCAATTCAAATAAATATTATTAATAAGATGAATGCTAGTTGTCAACTATAAATTTTAATGATCTTGTTCATTCCTAAGGTTTAAAATACTCTCTTTGTCCTATATTAACTAAATTTATGAGGTAATGCACACATATTAAAAAAATATTTAAAGATAAAAATTTATACCATACTTTTCACTATTGTCCTTTATGAAATCATAAATATGTAGTGTAATTTATCTCCTAAAAAATATAAAGTTTCAATAAATAAAACGGCAAATATGAAAAAAAAATTCAAACATTCTTTTTAAATTTTGAACAATTTAACTATTTTAAACATTTAAAAAAATCTTTAAAATTCAATTAATATGAGACGAAGGATGTATCAATCTTTCACACAATTTTTGGTATTCATAAATGTATCATTAATTTTATTCTCTAAATTTATATTTAAAGAGTAGTTAATTCCCCTCCCACCCCAAATCTTCAAAGGCACTCATATAATTGTAGTAATTAAGAAGTCCTCTCCCATGAGCCCCAATTACTTCAGGCACCTTGGATTTTTTCGGGTTTCTGATATTTTTTTTAGTTTCTTATATTTTTGTGATTTTTTGAATAAAATATTCATAAAAATATATGTTTGTTCTTTAAATATATTTTTTAGTCTTATCAAAATATAAATATCTAAGATATTTTTTAAGAAAAACATAAAATATAATATGAATGAAGACACTAAAATATTCAACAAAAAAAATAATAAGATCGCATAAAACACATGTTGTAAGTAAATAACTCATAATGAAAATGATCATAATTTTTAAAATACTAAATAATGCTAAATAAGTCATAATAAAAATATTATAATTTTAAAGTACTAAATCATACCAAAATAAGTATAAATATATTTATTAATTATATGAGAAACATTAAAGAAAAATTAAAATTAGGTAAACATTTTAATTGTGTAAATCAATGTAAAACTCAAGAACAAATATTCATTATTATTATAATTCTTACTATTGGATTAATTATTTTTTTTTGCTAATATTAGAATAAATTTGAGTTTTAGAGTTACTAATAAGGAGAACTTATCTAAATATATCATATTTAAAAAAATATTTATATTTATAGCTATATAAATTAATTTTAATGCATAATTTAGATTTTTATCGAAACAAGCCTAATATATTTTAGGACACTTATAATACATTTATATTGCATGTAAATTTATTTTTATACATAATATAGTACATCTATATTATATACATAATTCATTTTTAATACATAATGTATCTTTTTTATCAAAATAAATATAATATATTTTAATTCATTTATAATACACACATTTTAATTAATTTGGAACGAATCGAGTATTTAATAAGCGTTACTTATCTAAAGGACTAGACATCCGCGCCCGCGCTAGCATGGGCCAAATATTTATTATTTTTAATTTTAACTTAAGTTACAACAGAAGAATTATAAAAAAATTATGAATATACCCTCAGACTGTTCAAACAGGCATGTCGACTTGCTGCCTGCTTGAGCAACTTTAATTATCATGATTAGCAACACTTTATATAGTAAAAACCATTAAGGAGCTGTTTTAAATAGATTAAATTAAAAAACCTCCAAAATATTTTTATGGGCCCTTCAATCGCGAAAATTAGTTGTTAGGGGTAATATTGTAAAATTACTAAGAAGCTTCTTTGAAAAGATTAAATTAAGAAATCCCTAAAATATTTTTGTAGGTTTCATTAATTTAAATAACTGAACAATTAAAATAGCTGAAAAATTATTTATAAGGGACAGTATCGTAAAATCATTAACCAACCGGTTGCAATTAGGATGGTCCTATGCAAAATCATTAATGAAAAAGGTAGACTGTTTTCAAAGAATTTATGAGTAAGATATTTTGACAGTACTAACTAATTGGGAAAACCCAATATCAAGAAAGGATAACTTTGTCAAATTATATTCAACTTATTTTAGCATTATATAGGCTAAAAGAACTGTGACAAGAAAATCAAAATATAAGAGGTAAATGTAATATCATAAATATAAAGAAGATGAATGTAATTGAAGGGAAGCCTTTATGTTTATGGTCCCTGTGCAAAACTTGAAAAGGTGTTAGTTGGGGGTCCCTATGCAAGATTTGGAAAGGTGTCAGTTGGGGAAGCCTTTATGGTCCCTATCCAAGATTTGGAAAGGTGTCAGTTGGGAAAGCCTTTATGGTCCCTGTTACTGGTGGCAGTTGGGATTTGAGCGAATTATAATTAATCAAGATATTAAACGGGTTAAAATTTAATTCAATTTAAATTTATTTGAGTCAAAATGGGTTGAATCAAAACGGATAAAATAATGAGTTATAGAGCGGGTCAAGACGTGATTCGACCCAATGTTTACTAAGTTTTACTTATTTTATTTGTTCTTTTTCAATATTTTAGTACTTAATCAAATTATATTTTTCTTTATTGTAACTATATAAAACATATCAAATTAAAATATATATATATATTGAAAATAGTTTAACAAGATATCTCTCAACTTAATTTGGATCGCATATCAACTCAATTTTAAATGGGTTGGATTGAGATAATAATTGAGCGAGTTACTAACTCGCCCAAACTTCAAGGGGTTGGACTTAATTTTGGCAAGTCCTTGTGCAAAATTTGAAAAGGTGTTAGTTGCTTAATCCTAATATAAAATGGTTTGTCAAGAGGTAATTATTTTGGACCATTATTTGAGTTTTGAGCAGATATGTTAAAAAATATTGTTCGAAATTACAGAAAAGATCTTTGACGGTTCTACAGCAGATGTGGCTGTTGATTTCTATCATCGGTATAAGGTATATATGCATATATATATTTATGAGCCACGCTGCCTGCATCTGTTTCACTGAATATTGAGCACTATTATAGGAAGACATTGGACTGCTAAAGGATGTGGGGTTGAGAGCTTTCAGGATGTCTATATCTTGGTCTCGGATTTTACCATGTAAGAATGAAATAATTAGTTAGCAAAGTTAATTGTGTGCTGAAAACTGTTTTGTTTACTTAAAGATGGCAAGGTAAGGAAAGGAGTGAATCCACAAGGCATCAAATTCTACAATGATGTCTTCAACGAGCTAATCGCCAATGGTATAACTCCTTTTGTGACTCTATTCCATTGGGACACACCACAAGCCCTTGAAGACGAATATAGAGGGTTTCTCAGCTCCCAAATAGCGTAAGTTAATTATATAAATTACTCTCATCCATCCAATATTCAATAAATTATTGGACCCAATATTCAGGAAAGACTTCGGTGACTATGTGGACATTTGCTTCAAAGAATTTGGAGATCGAGTGAAGAACTGGATCACTCTGAATGAGCCACTTTCTTACAGTATGAATGGATACACAAAAGGAACCTTTGCACCAGGAAGATGTTCTAAATATGTAGGCAATTGTACGGACGGTAACTCTGGAACTGAGCCATACATTGTTGCTCACAACTTGCTTCTAGCCCATGCTACTGCTGTTAAGGTCTATAGAGACAAATATCAGGTAATTAAATAACACCATTTTTGAGACGGAGGTTAGCAGTCGAAAGTGGTGGGATATGTTGTTAGTTCTATTCTTAGATATGGGGGGAAAAACTAGTCCTTCGTTCTTTTGATTAAAAAATATTTTCTCTGTTCCAATTTGTTTATATATCTTGTTTTGACTTAGCATGGATATTCTTGGATCATATGATTTTAAATTAAAGATATGTGAAATGTACCAAAGCATCATTTAATTAATCTCTTGATCTTAAATATGTCATATTAAAAATTATAATTAAAGATCTGTCAAATAAGGAAAGAAATATTCTTCTTCAAGCAAAATAAGTTGAAATGGAATGAGTACATTTTTCCATTTTACTTATTCACTTTAATTAATCAAGAGTGAATTAATTATTTCTATGTTTTAAAAAAAAATGATCTCCTTTTTCCTTTTTCAATTTGTTTAAAAAAGAATTGCTCTTTCTCTTTTTTGCCAACATTTTAATTTCAGTTCTTCAGGTGTCATATTTAAAGTCACAAGATTAAAAGACATTTTGGTATATCTACATCACTTTAATTTAGATAGAGTCACAAATTAAAAAGTTTTTTTTTCTATATTCTTGAATTCCATGCCAAATTAAATTACGTCAAAACAAAAGATGTATTATTTTTCCAATTCCTTATCATTAACAATTTTCCAAACTAATAGTCAAATTTATAGTTTTCAAAGTACCATTATTGATGAAAATAATCTAATATACTAAATCGTTGTTCTTTTTATTAGAAGTAAAATTATTAATTGAACAAGGTAAAAAAAAAAAAGCTCACTAGTGAATATTAGGATAAGTATTTTTTTTTTCAAATGTTTAAAATCAAAAGTCACAAGTCAGTTATTTACTTTAGACTTTTTATATACTCCATATTTTTTCCGTTATTCACTTGAAATATCCGTACCGCAGAAAACTCAGAAAGGGCAGATTGGAATTACTCTGGTGACTCACTGGTTTGTGCCCAAAATGAACACACCTCAAGGACTCAAGGCCCCACTAAGAGCTCTTGACTTTATGTTGGGATGGTAAGTCATACTCACCACATTAGGACGTCCCACATGCATTCAATTCCGAATGTACTGTCTAAACAACTTGCACTTTTTTTTTTGTTTACTACTGGACGCTTGACGGGAAGTATTAGGATAAATAATTCAAATATTAGAGTAAGGTATTATTTAATATAATATTTGGTAGGAATTTTTGGGACTATATATTAATTAATACCACATACATGATATTAACTAATAGTAGTACCTTCCATATGGTGATATTAACTAATACCATGGATTAAATATATATTGACAAAAATCTTCCTCAAATAAATTAAATATACATGGAATTGTTTGATGGAAGGTATTCAAGATAAAATATAAATAGTTTTTTGATTATTTATTTCATCATATATATTTGCAAAGTTTAAATTAAATTCTTAAAGAATAATTTAGTAAAATTATCTTTAAGCATGTAAAGAAAAAGTTGAAAACTACTATACGATGTAGGGACTTCTAAACTAACCTTATTAATGACATTTTGAAACTTTAAATTTTATTATTATCAGTTATTTAATACTTAAGATAATATGAGAAAAATATAACTTTTTTATTTTTCAAAATGAACGACTACAAAAAATATTTTTATCACTCATAAGAATTAAAAAGAAAAACATAGAGAGAGTATTATTGCATACATATATACATACATACACACACATACAAACGCACATACATACATATATATATATATATATATATATATATATATATATATATATATATATACACACACACACACACACACACACTTCTTATACATGAAATATTTGTATTAAAAAAATATCAATATTCTATTTATGGCAAAGCCCTCGAGGGGTTGAGGTGGCCTGGGTCAAATTCATGATTGAACATTTTACTTGTCTGATGGACTTAATTAAAAAATAAAATTGCACCTTTACTAGTAATCTAGTAATAATAACTTTTGACATTATGATAAATGTTTAATCCTAATAAGTGATATTACAGCTAAAGTCATGAGTTTGATCTCCAAGAGCAACATGCTCCATGAGACAGATATTTGGTGGGGGGGTGGGGGGGAGAGATTTTTGAATAATGCCAACATCTATAAACACTTGATCCTAACAATATGATCTAGGGCCAAAAAAAATTATTCTCATTTCTTTGCCAAAATAATAATAATAATATTGTGTAAATTGGTCAAATTTTTATGTATTTATATAAATGTTAAATTTTTTTGAATTGCTTATGTATTTACTTATTTATATTTCAAATTCATTTACAAAAAAATGAGTGTCACTAAATAGATAAAGTATGCGGTTATGAATGTGATGTATAGGTTGTTAATAAATTATTGAGTAATACAGGTTTTTGGATCCAATAACATATGGTGACTACCCAGCAAGCATGCGAAGTAGAGTAGGGCGTCGACTTCCAAAATTCACAGCTGAGCAATCAAAATTAGTGAAAGGGTCAATGGATTTCTTAGGAATTAATTATTATACCACATATTATGCTTCTCCATTGCTCTCCATTAATAGAGTTAACCTCAGCTACACAACAGACAATCATGCTGATCTTTCACGTAAGTCAACAAATATTATATACTACTTATTTTAGCTGACATTATTTGACTAAAGATTTTGGTCCTTATATATTTGATTAGGGAAATCGACTTGTTTCTAACTACTTTTGGTCCTTATATCTTGTTTAGTTTCTAATAAGTACTCATCTACACAATTTTTTTTCTATTATAAAGCACTAAAGGATGGAAAACCAATTGGCACACCGGTACGTACTATTTCTTTCTTGTTAATTGAAAATTTTCTGGTCAAAGTTTGACTGGCACGCTTATATGTAGACTGCCTTGGATTGGCTTTTCATTTATCCAAGAGGAATCTATGGTCTCATGCTTCACATCAAGGAAAAATATAAGAATCCTCCCATCTACATCACCGAAAATGGTACCTACTTATTAAATTTTTTGCTCTTCAAGTATTAGTTGATTATTGAACCAACTTCATACCTGCAAAAATGTTTTGATCAGGGATGGCAGAAGCCAATAATAGCACAATGCCACTTAAAGAATCTCTGAATGACGACATGAGGATAAAGTATTATGAAGGTCATCTATGGTTTCTATCAAAAGCTATAAAGTAAGTTTTCTTCTATTATTTCTCTCTAGGTTTTTGTTTTATCCCCCCCCCCCCCCTTTTTTTTGTTTTTTCCCCCCCCCCCCCCTTTTTTAAATATTAGAATTTAATCAAAACAAGTTGCATAATGAACAGGGCTGGTGCAAACGTGAAAGGACATTTTGTGTGGTCATTCCTAGATGACTATGAATGGGATGCTGGTTTTACTGTCCGATTTGGCCTCACTTTTGTTGACTACAAGAATGGACTTAAACGATACCATAAGAAATCTTCTTACTGGTACAAGAAGTTTCTATTGTACACTGCCCAATAAATAATGTAACTCTTTCTTAGATGGGCTTCTTTGTTGGAGTGACTTGTATTAGACTGTCTTGACAGAAAATAAATGTCCTTCACTTTTGTATGTTCAAAATTAGGATGGGAGCACCTCCCTATTTTTATATAGCTTGATGATGGAGAAAATACTTGATTCTAGACATAAGACTCAAAACATTCAACTGAAGTAAGCTTATGGTTTCAGTTGACATATTGTCACGATTCAAATCTAAAGTCTAACCATGACACGGCGAATGTGACATTCAAAAGCATCCCATCCAGCCTCTTGATCATATGCTTAAGTAACCAAAACATAAGAGAATAAACATGCGGAACGTAGTAATAGCCAAATCATAGTTTACTTAAGGGGAATTATATCAACTCTTAGTCCAAAACATGTCTCCAAATAAAGATCTTGATGGGAACTAGAACATTACTTACTAGCTCACCCTCAAGATAGAATAATAATGAAATCGTATAGTCTCAACATCAGTGGCGGATCCAGAATTTGAAGGTCCTGGGTGCTCACTTTCTTTATCATAAACTTGATAGCTATCACAGAATATAAATGCGTAGCAACTCTAGGCATGTTAATAAAAAAGTAAATGATAAACAATAATTAATTATCATCCCCAAAATAACTTATAATCACAAATTATTACAAATAAAGAGATAAAGAAAATTAAAATAAAAAAGTTAAAAAGCTAAATGACATTGCATAAAATCAAAAAAATGAAAATGAGAAAAAAGTATGAAAAAATAATTGAAATAAGAATAGGTCCAATTTAAAAATACTTTAAAAAGAAGAGAAAAATAAAAAATAAAAAATTGTTATTCATAATGGAAAAAGACATTTGCGCATTTATATAACAGATAGTATGGTAGGCCACAAATGGGAGAATTTGTACCTATATTAAATTTTAGAGGACATGCAAAAAGCGATAATAGATGTCGTCGTTAAAAAGAGAGAAAGTATAAAAAAAAACAATTGAAATAAGAAAAGATGCAATTTGAGAAATTAAAAAAAAATAAAGAGAGAGAGAAAGAAATAAAAATAAGAAAAGAGTAATTTTTGTAAAAAGAGAAAGTATGAAAAAAAATAATTGAAATAAGAAAAGATACAATTTGAAAAATAAAAAAAATTAAAGAGAGAGAGAAAAAGAGAGAGAGAGAGAGAGAGGGCATGGAAAAAATGAAAATAAGAAAAGAGCAATTTTCGTAAAATGAGAAAGTATGAAAAAATAATTGAAATAAGAAAAGATACAATGAAAAATCAAAAAAGAGAGAAAGAGAGTGAGAGAGAGAGAGAGAGAGAGAGAGAGAGAGAGAGAGAGAGAGAGAGAGAGAGAGAGAGAGAGAGAGCGCATGGAAAAAAATTAAAATAAGGAAATTGCTAGCGAGTATTGAAGTCGCTAGAAGCGACAAGCGACACATGCTCGCCTCTAACATCAAGGTCAACACCAAATCACCTACTGTCTCTTTTAGTTTAGTGGGTGTTTATTTTCTTTTTATATCCTTTTTTCATATTTTCTATTTAGATATACAAAGTTTTTGTCGAAGTCAATGGGTGCTCGAGCACCCAAAGTACTCCACATAGATCTGCCCCTGCTCAACATAAGGACATAACATGAACAAGGCTTGTCCTCGAAGCATGTGAACTCACCAACAAGTCTTCAATAACTCAACTTCGAATCTTGTCGGTAATCGACGCTCATCGATATCCTCCACGTGGTTAGCTTTGGATCATTGAAAGAAGAGAGTTGGTGAGTCCTCTAGTTCCGGGACAATATTCGATTTCTATCTTACTTATGTTGAAACTTTATTCCACTTTACTTTCTAGTTTGAGGGTGAGCCTTGAACATGTCTTGGCCCCCGTCCTATTCATACGTAGCGGTGTTATTGGATACTACGCTATGTACCTATAATTTGGTGTTAAGATTTCATGCAAACCTATCCCTTATGTGATACTATTTGACGCTATTGATAGTGATGGAGAGTGATGAAAGTCCTAAGTCCCTATTTTTCATTCGCCGTGTCACGTCTAGGCCCTAAGCTTGGGTCGTGACAAGCTTGATATCAGAGTATTAGATTTATAAATAATTCTCGGACATCCAACACACCACGTTGAGTAGAGTCTTGTTCATGATTGTGAAATGCGCCACAATTATGTATAGGAGGCTATGAGGCATTTTAGGAAATGTTTCATTTCATTATGATTCATGTCATGCCATTAGATGTACCTAAGGTTATTCGTCTCTCTAACGACACCCTTTCTGCCATTTCTAGAAGATACCGCCAAGAAGAGAACGTATGCTAATTGGTGATGCCGAAGGTCAAGCTCTTCCTGTGCAACAAGAGGAGAATATTTCTCATGCGGAGTTTAGGGCCTCTTTCACCATGATGACACAAGTATTAGCCAATCAAGTCAACTAAGGTGCTAATGTTCTGAATGTTTCCACCCTGGCTTCAAGGGTAAGGGATTTTGTTAGGATGAATCCTTTTGAGTTTCATGGTTTAAAGGTGGAGGAGGATGCTCAAGAGTTTGTGGACAAGGTGCATAAGGTGTTGGCCATTATAGGTGTGAATTCAGAGGAAAAACCAAAGTTAACAGCCTTCCAACTGAAAAGGGTTGCTCAAATATGACACAAACAATGGAAGAATGAGAGGAGTCAAGATTAAGGTCACATTTCGTAAGGAGAGTTCAAGGATGAATTTCTAGATCATTTCTTTCCCTTAGAGTTGAGGGAAGCTAAGATGCAAGAATTTATCAACCCCAAGCAAGGGAATATGAGTGTGAGGGAGTATTCACTCAAGTTCACCAAACTATCCAAGTATGCCCCATCAATGGTTGCCAACCCTCGGACAAGAATGAACAAATGTATGTTGGAATTATCCGACTTGCTTGTCCAAAAGTGTCGGACCGCCATGCTAGTAAAGGAGATGGATATTTCAAGGCTCATGACTTATGTGGATCAGATCAAAGATGAGAAGATAAGGAACCACTATGCTAGTAAGAGAGATGGATATTTCAAGGCTCATGACTTATATGGAGCAGATCAAAGATGAGAAGATAAGGAAGAAAGCAAGAGAGTCTAAGAGAGCTCATTTTTTTATGATGGTGGATCGTCATTTACCAAGACACCGGAGGTTAGGAGTAAGAAGGAAAGAAACCCATATTAGACTTGTGACAAGTGAGGTAGATGCACCTAGGAGTGTAGGTGGGTCAAGAAGGTTGCTTCGAGTGTGGTGAGTTAGAGCACAAGAGAAGGAATTATTCGGTGGCCGCTAGGAAGGGAAGAGAGAGAGAGCTCATAACACTATGCCCGGTATGTATGTGTTTCGTAAGTAGTTGTGTTATGATTGATATATTGGTAAGTGGTTGTATTGGGATATTGGTAACAATGGTAGTTCATGATCATTCTCATACATCATTTATCCAGCCTTGATATGTTGCTTATTATGCATGCATTCTCATGAAATAAGTTGATTGAAGTTCTATGTGCAATTATGAAAATTTGCTACTGTAATGACTCTGAAGGTCATTTTTTAGTATTTTCAGCCAAATTACTATTTTTGCTCTTCTTAAAAGTTGTCTTGAGTCATTATTGGCTAATGTTAAAAGTTAGATTTCAAAAGTATGGTGATAAGCTTGAGTTTTGCAAATGAAAGAGTTTTTTAAAGGCTTAAGTTGGAAAATTTGAGTTTTTTGGCTGTTTTGAGTTTCAATTGTCAAATTGTGATTTTGTCGACTCCATCAACTCCGGAATGCTGAATCTGATCTAGGAGAACTTGTAGAACTTAATTTGGAATTAAAATGAAGATTTTAGGTCAGAAGTTGCATTTAGTTGTTACCGGAGTCAAAGTTTGACTTTGATCAACATTTGGGGTTCGGAAGCTCGGATTGAAATTTTGAAAATTTCAATAGTTCCAGATAGTCAAACTTATGCTAGAAATGATTTCGCTACAATTTTTAGAGCTTCTAAGAATATTTTGAGTTTTTGAGTCCGAAACTAGTTGTAACGAGCTTTCTCAGGTTTTGGGTCAAGGAGGACTCAATTGCAAATCCTGATATTTCCAATGGATCAAAAAGGTCGATTTTGGTCTAAGAGGATCTTTCGTTCAGTTCCCGAGGCTTTCGTGTGTTTTTGACCTATCGATAGATTTCGATATTGAGAAATGGGACCCACATTGGCATAAAACAATCTCCATTGGAAATTTCAACTACACCATTGAGTCTGGAATGCTATTTTCAATAAGATTTCATATATGGATTGTATTTTTTCAACTTTGGATGAGGTCGGAGCATCGAATTTAAGTTCGAGAGGTTGCTAAAAATGTTGAAACGGGTGAGTGACATGGCCCAATCAGGTTCTGCCACGTGACAGACCGTTCCCCAACCCTAAAAGCTACATATTTATGCAAAAATTTGAAAAAAAATTTGCCCCAAACTTCAACCAACGATTTCTCTCTCAATTTTCGCCGTTTTCTTATCACTTGGGGAACATTATCATGTATAAATTTCTAGATTCCGAGGCTATTTTCTAACGATAAAATTTTTGGATCGTTCAACCCTTTTCACCCGAATTAGTTGATTTTTATATCGTTAGATTTATTATATAATTATGATACTATATTTGAATAGATTTTGGTGAATTGGAGTGTCACAGAAAGGGAAAATCTTCGGAAGTGACGTGATTTGAGACTTTATATAAGGCAAGTGGATTTCTAACTTTTTTAAAATATGTTGAACCTCGTATTCTCCAATGTGTATGCAATTGAGTATTTTGGGGTATAGATGGATTTATGTAGGCTTTGATTGAAATATTTTGAATTGGATAACTATCCTAAGGTGATATTTGACTTGTGAATTAATGATGGAGATTGATTCTATGTAAAATAACGATTATTTATTATTAATATCGAAGTGATTATTTTTATCTTGCAAATACTTTAATATTATCAAGAAATAAGGTGATTAAAAATGTAAATGCGAGTTGGTGTGTTATTATGGTATTTGAATTGAAAAATGTGATTAAGTGATGAAAATTCTGTTTTGAGATATATTGTTGAGTTTGTATCAAAACTATGGTATTATGAGTTGTATTAAAATTTATCACCTCCTCATTATTGTGTGAACATGACCATTTGCATTGACTTTGTGACAAGTGTTATGTGAACATGAAAAAAAGAGAAGAATTAAAGAAGATGTACTATTTCGAGGGACGTGTCGCACGCCGCGACGGATAATATATTTCGAGGATCGTGTCGCACACCGCGACGGATACTATGATTCGAGGAACGTGTCGCACGTCGTGACAGATACTATATTTCGAGGGTCGTGTCGCACACCACGATGGATAGTATGATTCGAGGGACGTGTCGCACGCCGCAACGGATACTATATTTCGAGGGTCGTGTCACACATCGCGATGAATACTATGATTCGAGGGTCATGTCGTACACCACGATAGATATATGGTCCATGTGTGGCCTCCATGGGTTCTGACTGAGGCATGTTTATGATCAGCGGATGTGTATCACTAGGACAGACATGCATTATTATTATTTGACATTGTATAGCATCATTTGCATCTCATGGCATTCATTTCATCCCATAATGCTCTGACTTGTTGTGCTGGGACTTTTTTTAGTGCAGGTTTGTAGTCTGGCGATATGTGGTTGGCGGTTAAGGAGTTACTTGGTTCTTCATTATTTTACTTTAAGTTAGTTCCATTTGATAGGTACCGCGTGGCATTTGGTACTCACCCCTTGCTACATTTTTGTAGGATGCTAGCCTGATCCTTCTGGTTAGACTTTTCTCATTACAGGATCGAGCTTCCGAATTATTCTTAAGGTAGCTGCTTATGTCCTCAGCAGACCTTCAAGAAATCTATTATTATGTTATGTTCTATTTGAGAATTAGACATTTGAGATATGTATTTTATTCGAGAATTCTATATTTAGAGGCTTGTACATGTGACACCCGTCCTTGGAGTAGTTGTAGTTTGGTATTCATCTGATTAACTGTCGTATTAGCCTATTCATCTTCCGCAATTATTGTTATGTTTGAATTAGCAAGTGTTAGGTTGACTCGCCTTAGTGGGTTAGGTGAGTGTCATCACGTCTGAATTTTGGATCGTGACAATTTGGTATCAGAGCCCTAGGCTCATAGGTCTCACATGTGTACAAACCCAGTCAAGTAGAGTCTTAAGGATCGGTGCAGAGACATCCGTTACTTATCCTTGGGAGGCTACAGAGATTGTTAGAAAATTTTCTCTTATTCTTTTTGTTCATATCGTGCGTAGTTGTTGTGCGTCTCGATATGTTGCATGGTTTGAAATTCGACCCAACTTAGATGTAATGGATTTAAGATATAGATATGTGGTTAGAATTGGATTTTCCTTTAATTTGAAATGGCTTGGGTGTAGATGAAATTAGATAAGGTATGTCCAGGACAAGGTTTCAGACGACGTGGTTAAATTGAAGGAGCTTAGGGAGCAACTTCAAGATCTCTTGAGTTAGGGGATCATACGTCGAAGTGTATCTCCATGGGGTGCTCTATTTTGTTTGATAGAGAAATGATAGTTTTATGAGAATGTGTATTGATTACAGATAATTGAACAAAGTAACAGTAAAGAACAAGTATCCTCTCCCTATAATGGATCATTTTGACCAGCTTCAGGATGTAACCATATTTTTTAAAATTTATTTGAGATCCGAACATCATCAGCTACACATCAGAGCTTCTGACACTGACATTTCTAAGATAGGTTTTCGAACGAGGTGTGGGCACTATGAGTCGCTTATGATGTTCTTTGGGATAACCAGTGCCCTAACCACATTTAAGGAGTTGATGAAGGGTGTATTTCAACTATAATTAGGTTCCTTGTTTTTATTTTCATTGATGATATATTGAGACCATTCCAATGCCAAAGAGGATCTTGAACGACACTTGAGGATTGAGCTTCTAAAGGATTATGATGTGACTATCTTATATCACCCAGGGAAGGCCAATGTAGTATAGCATCGTTAGAGGAATGACTATGTTATTAGTGTAATAATTGTGGATTTTCAGTTGTTAAATTTGAAAATGCGGGTTGATTAGTATGAACAAAGGATGACATTGTGTTCATTGAAATCAGGATCTCTACTAAGTCTTCTTAGAGTGGGTATGTAGCAGGAATGACTATAATACAACTGTTATGGTGGTGTTTACGTCTATTTGGCTATGGGCTATGGGTTATGCTACTTCTGCCACCCATCTTATCTGTAGAAGAAGGTATATTATTTTGGTAAGAGATGAAACTAATTCAAGTATGTGTGATAGTCATTCAATGAG
>DF358447.1:7505-25952 GCA_000787875.1 Solanum virginianum
GGGATTGGAATTTGACAGAGAATCGAGAGGCTCGATTCCTCGATTATTAATTTTTTTAACTTTCGTCACTAAAATATTCGATTGTGCAAATTTAATTTTTAATTATTTAAAATATGCATTTAATTTTCTGAAATATTAATCGTTCATGAATCATTTACTTAAACATGCATTATGTTAATGTTGTATTGTTACAAATGTGAATATGTGATGACAATGCACTTCTAAAAATAGTTTACATATATAAAATAGTTCCTAAATAAAAAGACTAAAATTATACATTTTAATCTGAAGTACTAATCGTTCAACAATTTAATTTTCACATGCATTATATTAAAGTTGTATTGTTACATATGTGAGTGCAATGTGCTTTTAAAAATAGTTTACATGTATAACATGCTAGTTCTTAGGTAAAGAGATCAAAATTATACATTTTAAATAATTAAAAATTAATTTTGCTTAATTAAATATCACAAGAAATTTAATTGAGTCCTAGAAAAAAATTCAAACCCCTGAGGTTATCCTGCACTTGAAAAGTAGCCAAGACTCAAAGAATTAAAAATATTGTATTATCCTATCTATTGATATTCATCTGTAAATTAAATTTTTATCATATTAACATAAAATTCTTGTGTAATTATCATAAAACTTCATGAATTTTAACTTTGCGTCTTCCTATGAACAGTGAAACTTTTATTCATTCAATAAAAACTAACCAAATGAATTTTAGTAAGAGGAAAAAAGAGTCCCAAAATAACATGATAACAATACTAATAATAATTTTTTAAATTTTATATTAAATGTAGCAAGCAATACGATTATCTTTTGTTCCTATGTTTGTATATTTTTCTTCTTTAAGAAATTAGAAATTATTAATTCTTTTGCCCCTACGTTTTTTAGTCTTTTCCTTTTTATGCCATACAAATTAAATGCTTACGGCAATAATAGTTACGTGCCTAATTATCTGATGTAAAAGATTAACGGCGGGAAAAAGATTTCCATTAAGAAATTCCATTTTATTTGGAATCTTTATATGGATTGGGTAAATGGATAAGTCAAAAATAAGCACCTCTTTTTTTAAAAAAAAAAAAAACACTGAGCACCGACAATGCATAATTCTTTTTATATCATCAGATAATTATATTTGATTTTTTTTAATTTTTAATATAAGACACTAATTTGTGATGTTTTACTCGTTAGCTAGGGGTTGATAATCCTGAAAATAGAACGAAGATTTACCATATGGTGATGAAAAAATGTATAATTTTTTACAGGATAGATAAGTTAAATATCTCTTTATTTATTAGGTAAATTAGTTTTGAATCACTTATTTATGATTTTAATATGATTGATCAAGTTTCTAAAAGATCTTAATATGATTGATCAAGTTTCTAAAAGATCAAATATTTTTTTTCTTTTAGAAAGCACTTATTTTGAAAAATCTAAAACATTTGATCCAAATTTTAAAGTAAATATGTGTTTTTGGAGTATACCAGTTATTTTTCAAAAGTTTTAAAATATTCTTTTCTCCAAAAGTACTTTTAAAAAATATTTTTGAAATAAGCATACTTTTTAAAATTGATTATGCAAGACAAAAATTACTTCTCACTAAAATTATGTTTTTAAATACACCCTTTTAAATAATATTTTCTAAAATAACGATTTGAAAAAATTAACCAAACATGCTAGCTGTATATAGAAGTTGATGTTAGTTTTGTATGTTACGTTTGTATAGCTATTTTATACATGGGATATTTCAAATACAACGTACCCTTTATATAATTAATTTTTGAAAAGAACACATAATTCAATTAATTAAAATTACTCCCTCCATTTAGCTATACCATTATTAATTTGATACAGAAATAAGATATACTTATTAAATTAATTCAGTGAGTAAATTATAAATATCAATATCTTAGAAAAATAATTAATTTTTCAAAACCCCATAAAAAATCACGTGATCCACCAAATTGTTGGAGTACCAACTATCAAAGTGGTCAATTTTATTATTTTTTGGGGCTCAATCTCTCAAAACAAATCAGAATTGTCTCTCTATTATTGAGGGACATCCTTGTTCTTCTCTTAATATTATTATTGTATACTATTTTAAATATACATGCACAATAAATTCCACGTCTCATTTAATTATTTATTATAAAAACGAATAGATAAAGATACACACTATTTTATTTTATTTTATTTTCGTCTTTGAACTAAAGTCTCTAGCGTAATTTCCACAAACTTTGGTTGTCATTGCTTATCAATTCTTCTCCATCCATTTTACTACGTATACTTCTTAAGACGTGTTTGACCTGCTAGAATTTATTCTAAATTTCTTTGCCTTGACATAAAAGTAAAAGGAAAAAAAAAAAAAATCTTAGCGTTGTTTTTTCTTTTTTTCTCACCCAGTGTTCGTTATCCATATTAGAACCTAATTATATCCAGATTCGTACTACGAGGACCCTATTTGGGGGGAAAACACTCTCTACCAAAGATTTTTTCATTCCTAGAGCTCGAACCCGATACGTCTGATTAAGAAAGGAACAATTTCATCCACTGTATTACATCCTTTAGTGGTACTTAAGGGTGTGTTTGATAGAGAAGAATTTCAATTTATCATGTTTAATTATTTAAAATCTTTTCTTTTAAATAAAAAAACATTATCTTTCATCGAGCATAATTGATATTTACAACCAATTATCTCCTTCCATCATTTTAGGAGGATGTTTGAATCAACTTATGTTTTGGTGTTTTCAATATAAAATATTTTTTAAGTACTTTTATAGTATTTGGATAAAATTCAAAATTATTATAAGTTAAAATAACAAAAAATAAGGTACAATTATAAGTCAGGTATTGATTTATAAGTCATAAGCTATAAACTTATTCAAATAGGCTCTAAATCCCTAGTTCGTACCCACGTCCTAGACTACGGCCATAATAATATGAATATTTTACTTACAAAATATCAGAAAGTAGATAAGAAAATCACTTGTTATTTATTTATTTATTTTTGTGTAAAACAATTCTCTTTCATACAATACAACACACATCCTAAAACTAGAAAATATTCCACACGTTTTTGCAATATTATTGTCTTGTGGATTACTAATGGGGGTAGGGAATTTTGGTATTCAAATTGACTTGTTTTTCTTGATGGCTTGGACATGTATGTTGTGTACGAAAGATTATTTAGTTAAATACGGCACATATAATTATCAACTTACATGAATTTTCCTAAAAAGAATATTTGTCGGCCTAATTTTAGAAAATTTGAGAGTACTACCTAAGAGGTAATGTAGATGCTACCAAAATTAAGATTGCAAAACTCATTTTTTTGGGATAACCTAAAATATTTCCAAGAAAAATAAAATTATTTGGTAAATCATTTTCAAACATTTGACAGAGTAAAAATGTATTTTATAATATGGTTAGAAGGATAGTATTATTTTGATATTTATTAGTATTGTAGATCATCAAAAAAAGTCAATATGCTAGTTGAATGAAAAAGAAGTATAGCGTATTGCATACACAACTGAATTGATTGAAAAGGTATAGCGTATTAGACAAATGACAAATTTGATTAGAAAATTAAAATATGTAACGTATTTTAAATTTATAATCTTTATTTGGGAGATCACATGTTTAATCAACTCGCTCACTTTATAAATATATAAAGTATATCTTAATCTATATATTTTGTAAGGAAAATTGTTAACCCCTAATAAATTAGTCAAATTAGTTCTTTTTTTTTCTTTGGTAAAATATCACAATGTAGAAAATATATTTCAACAATTTAAGTCAAACACCGGAAAATAATTTCAACAAGAAAAACAGTCCTTTTTTCTTATAGGACTGTTTGACCAATGTGTGAAAATGCCTTTGAAAACTAACCATACATTTAATGAATAATTACAATTATTTAATAAATAAATCTTACCTAAACCAACTTATAGATTATTTGGTTTGTAAATACAGCATAAAACAGTTCTTTAGAATAACTCAGTATCCCATTGACCACAAATTCAAATCATATAACTCATAAATAACAAATTTAATTATGTGAAAAACCTTAATATAGAAGACTTTATTTAGAAATATAATAAAAATAAATTAAAATGACTGGATTTGTTTTCTTGAAAAAAATAATGGTTGAATTTTACAAACAAGTGTCTCCACTTGATGTAATATAAATTAAAATAGATTATCTAAATCTACCCAAAAAAAAGAAAAAATTAAATAAAATTCCTATATTATCCCAAAATGAAAGCCACCTACCCTCACATAATTACCAAAAATGCCACCTTATCTCTACCTTAAACCTAAATATTTTTTTTGTGCCTCATTTTATATTGTCGCGTCCATCCTCCTTTCTCTCTCTGTGTAAGCATTTTTTTCCTTTCTCAAAAATTCAACTTTCTCTCATAGATATATATCTCTAGTTTCGATTCTAGCAAAAAAAAAATTTTTTTTTTCAATCATATAGCACCTTTTAATCCCCAAAAAATCAGAACCCAAAGTGAGTTGTTGTTGTTGTTGTTTTTTTGGATCATGTAAAAAAGATCCATTTGGATTTGGATCTTGATTTGGGATTTGATTGGAATTCGGGTTTTTCAGCCATGACCCGCCGTTGTTCACATTGCAGTACCAACGGGCATAACTCAAGGACTTGTCCTAATAGAGGTGTGAAGTTGTTTGGGGTCCGATTGACTGATGGGTTGATCCGAAAAAGTGCTAGTATGGGTAATTTGACCCATTTTGCTAGTGGGAATGGAGGTGGTAGTACACCTCTAAATGGTGTCGTTCATGACTCACCTGGTGATACACCTGATCATCCTGCTGTTGGTGGTGCTTCTGCTGATGGTTATGCTTCTGAGGACTTTGTTGCTGGCTCTTCCTCTAGCCGTGAAAGGAAGAAAGGTTTGATCTTTTCGGGATTTTGATAAGTTTTCTCTGTTTGGGTGTTTGTGAAAATTGCATTTTTGTGGTTCTTGAATGTTTATAAAATCAAAGGTTTGATCTTTTTGGGATTTTGATAAGTTTTCTCTGTTTGGGTGTTTGTGAAATTTGCATTTTTGTGGTTCTTGGATGTTTATAAATTCATGAATTGTGGTCAAAGTTTCAATTTTTAATGATTAAGGTGTGGTAAGGTTCAGTTTTGGTGATGTTGTTGTAGATGAATGTAAAGAGATGTGATAGGAACATGTTTTTCAGGTTGGCAATTTTAATCTGTAATTTTGTAAGTATTTGAAGAAAACAAAAGATCTTGGGAGCTTTCTGTTTGGCAAAAAAAGTGGACCTTTTTTTCAATCCAATTTTTGTTGTCAACTAGTTCTTCAATCAAAAAATGAAATGTGTAAACAAGGGATGTGGTTCTTGTTTTTGTTTTTTTTGGGGATTACTTCATTGGGACGGACAAATTTATTGCAAAAAAACCTTGGCCAGTTTATAAATTGGGTCCTTTTTTTTTTCTAAGTTCCTTAATTTGTATTTTGACTTAACACATCTAATCACTCTTGTTGATGGAATGCAATTATGAGTTTGAGAATCGAGCTATTTTACTCGGTCACGTACCTCTTTGGCTCTGTGATCAGACATAGCATTAGAATGACTGATCGTAAGGCTTTATATTAGTTGCTTGAAACTATAGTTCACTGTCAGCTGGTGTTGTTTCTATTGACTCATTTGACATCCATTTGACCTGTTCTATTTAATAAACTCTGGGAATTTCATTGGCTTAATGCTTTGAGCTCCCTGCAATTCTTTTCTCTCTTTCTGATGATTTCTACAATGTGAAATGGGTGGAGGTTTGTGCATTCTTAACAATCTGCTCTCATTTCAGAGAAAGAGAGTGACCGGAAGAAAGTGACCTGTATTTTTATGCTTAGTTGTATAAAACTTCCTAGATTTGCTACTCTTCATCTTTGGCAGAAGCACTACTTGTTTGGAGGAAAATGATCTTCAAATTAATAGAACTTTTCTTCTTTATGTTGCTTCTGAGTTCTTAAGGATTTATATTGCAATAGGTTTTCTAGCTATGTTGGTTCTTGAAATAACTTTTCTTTTTGGAACTGGTACCGTTGGATCTTGAAATAACTTAAAAACATAATTGCAGGGGTTCCATGGACTGAGGAGGAACATAGGATGTTTCTACTTGGTTTGCAAAAACTCGGAAAAGGTGATTGGCGTGGAATTGCCCGTAACTATGTAATCTCTAGAACGCCCACCCAGGTTGCAAGCCACGCCCAGAAATACTTCATTAGGCAAAGTAATATGTCAAGGAGAAAGAGACGCTCCAGTCTGTTTGATATTGTTGCTGATGAAGTAAGTACAATTCTCACTTACAGATGATTATAATGTGCCCCATTAAGTTCTTTGGACCTAATTGTCACCATGAAATTGTGAACTTGTTATTTTTCATAAAATGTGTTGTCTTTTGTTCCATCTTATTCTCCTCCTTCTCGAACACCATCTCTAATTGATTGAATTATCTTATTAAGATAATTCAGGGTTCATATGATTAGTCAGAAGGAGTAATCCAATGGAGTTCATAGATTTACCTATTACTATAGTTATCTTGCAAACATTATCAACTAGATGTTTAGTTCTGTTCCATATTGCTATCATCTATTATGTCAAAGATACACATGCCTATAGCTGTGGGATTTCACTGGGTATGTTGTTGTTGTTGTTGTATATACATGCCTATAGCATACACCATGATACTTTTGGATTGAATATGTTTCCAGTGGATTTACTTGTAATGCTTATTATTTATTTTTTTTCCTTTTTTTTTGTTTATACCGTAGTCTGGGGACACTCCAATGGTATCGAGGGATTTCCTTGCTGATGATCCTGCTCAAGCTGAGATGCAAAGCAACAATCCATTGCCTCCTACTCCTGCTCTGGATGAAGAATGTGAATCAATGGGTTCAGCAGCTTCTGCCAACTCTATCGACGGGGAACATACTCTTCCTATACCAGAAACTTCACAATTCCCGCATCCACTTGTTTATCATGCTTATGTCGCTCCATTTTTCCCGATGCCTTATCCATGCTGGCCAGGTTATACTGCAGAGCCAGCAATTGCAGAGACCCATGAAGTTCTGAAGCCAACAGCTGTTCATTCAAAGAGTCCAATTAATGTTGATGAGCTGGTTGGTATGTCAAAGCTGAGTTTAGGTGAATCCATTGGTGATGCCAAGCAACCATCTCTGTCACTGAAACTGGTCGAGGGCTCTACCAGGCAGTCAGCTTTCCATGCTAATCCGTCATCTGGAAGCTCAGGCATGAACTCTAGCCACAATCCAATCCACGCAGTTTAGTGGGTGCATTCGCTTGATGTGTTTACTGTTAATATATGAAAAAATGTTCTGTAGTTTGGTTGGTTAGTCATCATAGTGCTATTTGTTGGGTCGATCATAATAAGATTGCTTAGGTGTTAACTGCTTAGTTGGCAATACTCATAGCTTATAGGCACTGTCGTTTTGAAGTATTTAAGTTGTTGACTTTTGACTTTGCGTCAAAAAATTTCCTTTGCATGATTGGTGTTCTTTAAATTTTGGTTTAGATAGTCGCAACTGTGACTATTGAGGTAGTGGAAGTAAATTTTTTCAGTTCAAATTTAAAGAAACAGGGATTCTTGTTCTCTGCCTGTCATCCTAATCTTGCAGCAGACATAAAAGTTATGGAGATTTGAAACTTTAGTTGTGTGGATGACTCCACTATTGAATAAAGTTGTGCGCGAGTTAGTTTAAAGGGATGGCAGGATGCTAAAGAGAGTGTTTCTGTCTGAGCTTTTATATCTTGATAAGGTGCCATGAAGTCTTCTTGGATCTGAATGTTGGGATCCCATCTTAATGTATTGCGCTATAGAAGAAGTTCTGTACTGGCTTATTGATAAGTTCGTGTGGAGAAAACAAAGGATGAGTTAAAGATATTGGTTTTCTGTCTTTTCCTTGTAGGTATGACTCCTGAAGGAACTGAGCAACACTAAACTGATGCAGCCAATACCATGTTATTCATGCAATTCGAGCCATGCACCAAGCTACCGTGCCAATGGCAGGTATGATATAGAAAGTTGACATAGCAGAGAGGAGAGGCCAACGACGTTGGACCAAGTTTTGGCGTATGGTAACATGGTTGGAGATGTGATGTTGAAAAGTCTTGGAATAGTGAGGGACATTTTTGTTGGATACATTTTAAGTGGAGAGTTAGCTTTCCTCTGCTATTTGAGTTTAGGAAAATAAATGCAGAGAAGGAAAGAAAATCCTAGCAGTAAATTGGATGAACTGTGGATATCTGCATTGAAGACTCTGAAAAAATGTTAATAGAAACGATACCATTTGCCACAAGTGAAATAGTCAAGTCGTGCGCAAGCTGGAAAGACGTTATACGACGCACTTATTAGGAAAAGATGTGTTGAAACACATAGTTGTGAATGTGTTGTGTAGAAGCAAGTTCAAACACTACCGTTATCAAACAAAAAGTTGGGGGGTTTGTGAAATAGTCGAGTTTTGTGGAAGCAAGTTCAGACACTATAGTTTTCGAACAAAAAGTTGGTGTGAATAGTCGAGTTGTTTGGAAGCTGGCTCTAGTTCCGGATCCATCTACATGAAGAAAAACTTGAGCTGTGAAATAGAGAATTCAATCCCCTCTAATAAACAATAGATTAAAGATGCAGGTGTTTACAATTAAATTAACATTGCTTGTTTTCTTAATTATTGCTATAATATTGTTTAACCTTAGAGAATTACTTTTCAATAGTCTTGAACAATTCTGGTAAACTGTGACCTTAACTTATTACAATCATAAATGGGGTGTTATCATCATTGGTTATCGATTTGTAGTCATGTCAAATCATTAATCTGTTACTGATTGTTATCAATTTGGTTATTGATTTAACCGTTAAAGACTTTATACGAAAACTTTTCTCAATCAAAATCACTCAGAAACAACAAATGTTTTCGATTAAAGTTATCAATTTCAGTTTTAGTTCAACTTGAACATGTCTAAAGTACAATGTAAGTTGGCTAGAGATGTGTTAAAAGTGGACTAGCCCAACCAAACTCATGTGGGCTATAGATTTTATGAGTCAAATCTAATATAGCTCAACCAGAATCATTTGAAAGGCTTTAACAAGTATTACAAGACTCTAAAAATAACTATGACAAGGCGAATCAAAATGAGTTGAGTTCATTAGTTTTACCTCCTCTAAAGATAACTACGCAAAACTCGTATTTTTTTTGTTTTGCATACTCCAACAAAGTATAAACAGAAGCGGTATTTTCTATTTAGGATACCTAAAGTAATGACAATTTTCCTTATTTAAATTGGAATTTTAAGCAGCTCAATTTCGATCTTCACTGGTCTGAGACGGTCTTCTGTTCAAATATCCCTTATCTCTACTTGAGCCTCGTGTTATAGATCTTTTTCAATTTTCCCTATACTTTAACACTGTTTAAATGGTTGTCTAATTGCTTACTAATAAATCAATAGTACGTTTGCATCTGAGGGTCTAACCTACTGATCAACGAATTGAGAATCATGAAGTTCCGTAGAAAGTATTTTAAAATTAGTCAAGGTGCATGCAAGTTGATTCCTACACTTTATAAAATACAAAGAAAATTATCTAGTTTTTATTTTCTTAAAATTTCATATTAAATTAAACAAGTTCGGAGGAAGTATTTTTTAGTTTTCAGTTTGCATTTTGTCAACTTCTCTTGTGTTTTTAGTGATAATAATTCGGTACAGTACTATTAAAAACATGCAAAATAAATAAATAAATAAAGTTCCAAAAGTCAAGAGGCTTAAGTGGACATTCATAGTATGTCAAGTCATAGAGCACTTTTCCATGAAAATTCTCTCTCTTGTGAATTTTACAGCGGCAAAAGCAAATACTAGTATTAGCCAATACTAATTCCAGCTTTGAAATTATTATTCTTTCATTTCATATTAGATGCCATACTTTTCCTTTATATAGTAATTTTTAAAAAATTATAAATAAAAAATATTTTTGAGTAATCTTTCCTTAACTTTTCTTTTTCCAATATAAANNNAATATAAATCAGATAAAATTGAAATAAAAGTTAATTAATTATATCATGATTTAATAATATTAATAAATATTTTAAAATAACTATGTACAATAATATGATAATTAATATGAAATTTATGAAGTAATAGCTACTAGCTAGAGTTGGACAGGAGTTTGCTTATTAATAATAATAAAATCTTTAGACCAGACAAAATTCGAATGTTGTTTTCCTACTTCGAACAATTCGATGTTTTTCTTTTTTTGTTCCTTTTTTCCCCTCCAAATAATTAATTACTTGTGAATTAGTGGTCACAGCAGAAATGACAGTAGAATTAAATGAAGTATAATAATTTGCCATTCACTTGTCCTTTTCATTTTGTTGGCCGAATTTATTTCGGCCGTATAAAAGATTCGAGGACCATATTATTAAATCGCATTTGTTTTGATTTTTTAATTTTTATTTTTTTATATGATTATTAAGTATTGCATTGAAACTAGTTTAATTTGATTTTTAAAAAAAGTTCTATATGGTTCGATTCCAAGAGCGATTTCAAAGTTCTATATTCATATTCATATTAATATCTCCCCTAACAATTAAGACAAATCGAATATACTGAACAATTGAGTATTCAATATCGAATGATTGAATCAAACATTGAAGTTCTAAAATTTTAAAATCATAATCAAATTGAAATACATGATTCTATTTTTCGATATTTATATTTATTCATAATAATGGGGCAAGTCACATACAACCTTAAAACCCCAATCCTCTCTTCAATCTATTCTTTAGAGATTCTACTATCATCAAATCATTGACCGTTGATACGGTAGACATCGAAATTTTGTAAGATTCTACGGGATGAATCCTATTTCAGTCAAAGTTTTCTTGGAGGCTACTCAACTCTAAATCCTAATTTATGCCTATATAAAGGGTACTATTCCCTTGAAAACATATCTCAAAAGTATCCCATAGAGAGATCAAATATGGCTAAAGAGATCAAAATCATCACATGTTCGAGAAATACACCACTAACGGCTCTCGAATCATGAAGAAATCTTATGAGAGAAGAATCAAGGGAGTAACAGATTTTGTACCCACATGCTTATTAATAAAATTATGTTTCTTCATATTTTATTTATAATTACAATTTATTTTTCTATCACTTTTAAAATATCTTACAAACAGATACAATTAACTAAACCCAATTATATAATTTTCTTCAAATTTGTATACTATACTGAATAAATTTCATTTTCTGGTCTGACTTCAAAATTTTCATCTCTGACATAAATAAATAAGCCAATGATGTCTCCTTTTTTTTTTTTTCAATAAAAACTTTAGTTTTGATTGCTCGCATGCTTTCACAGCTCAAGTCTGGATCTAGTCCCTTACTACAACAACAAGAACACTAAAGACAATAAATAAGGATACTAGTATTTAATGTAAAAACTCGCTCAAGGGAAAAAATCACGATGTGTTTCATAGAATTTCAGAAAGATTTCACTAATATGAAGGAGCAATATTGATTACGAATCTTGCAATCCTAAGGATTAACCTCTTAATCACTTTCCCCTTACAATAATATCCCAGAATCTTCAATCACTAAGCAACATCTCTTTTGCTCACTAAACTAATTCTCTCAGACCAGTCTAGACTTCAAAATTCATCTTATCTAACTCTAGATATGGATTACACAAATGAGAGAATGAAATGATTCAAAATGAACACCAAGTTCCTTTATAAATCAGGATTTGGTTTACATGAAATGAGCAAAGAAATAAACGAAAAGTAACAAGATAAAATGATGACATTCTTGAGCTTCATTTGTTGTTCTTCGTTGATATTTCTGGAGATTATTTTCTTCCCTTTTTGGTTGTGAAAGAGATGATGCACAAAGGTTTATTGTGACCAATGCTGATTGAACATAATGTAGGGTGACGACCTTTTCTTGGAGCAATTTTACTTGCCCAGAGGCTTGACACACTGTCAAAACTCTAGCACTCATAAAAGTGATTTTACTGTTGATAGTGTACGATTTATAATTGTCACTTTCAGGTACACACAAATATATAATTTTAACATGAGATCAAATCTCATACCAGATCCTAGTTTGTCAAATCATCAATACTACAATCTAACGAAGTTTATATATATGCAAAGATAAGCTCTTTCGTTTTGACCCGGAGTAATTAATTACTTGAGACTCCAAAACTCATTACTGATAATGATTCATACTTAGATATATAAACCTTATCTCCTTTTACCAAAATAAATATAGGAACAAACCGAGGAGATTCAACATAAACAATATACATACCCTAAAAAAATCATTTCCGAACTTGTATACAAAATGTAATTTTTTGACAAAGGAGTTCAAGTGAACTTGATCGCTCTAGCTCCAACACTGCTTATACTGACAGTACAAAATTGAATCAATACTCGAAATTACATAGGAATTAGAAATATGCACTCGCTTGAAAATGGAAAAAAAAAATCGTGTAGAGAGCACTAGCTACCAGAATATGTGAATAATTGAAGAAGTATAATTCAAACAGGAATTATACATGGGGTTCTACAAAAGTAATTCATGAGTTTATGATAAACCCAGTTCAATCTTTTGGTGAGTAATGTGGAATTAAACAACAAAATTACAGAATACAAAAAAGACACGGAAAATAGAAATGGACCTAGTGAAGGGACAAGGACTGATGAGTAAGACGCCAGTGTAAGTGGTCCAAATATGGATCCTACAAATTGAACCATTTTAACATAGTTTGAATAACGATGACAATGATTTGAAGAAGAAGGAATTAATCTCAACTGAGCATCGTAGGAGAAACAGTAAATGAGAAAACTTGCGATAGCCAAATACATTTTTTTAGGGTGGAGTTCAAACGGGGATTTATTATTGGTTGCTTGGTACATGAGCTGTATAAACCCAACCATCATGGGGAAAATAAAAGCAACTAGTACATTTGGTCGATGAGGAGAAGGAGGAGGAGGAGGAGGAGGAGATGCAAAGAAACTCATGTATTGTGCTTCTTCTCGAGAATAATAGCTTGTCATGTTTATGATGTAGGTGAAATCGATTTGTCCAATATTACTGGAGTAGTTCTGGTGATAATGATGGTGGTGATAGTACCAGCTGCGAGAAACTGATATTATTGTTCTTTCCATCATTGAATTAATTATTACGTATCTCACACAACTGAAAGAGAAGGAGAATAATTCATGAAAACAATAATTTTTGCTGTGTCTTTTGTACATACACAGTTATATAATTATGAATCAACACGTACAAACCGTGTCCTACGTCATGGCAACAGTAATTGTCCTATCCCTATCAACACGATAAACTGATGCACCCAATAGTCAAACACACTAATCTTTAGCGGCAATAGCTTAATTGCTGCTAAAATATATTTCGTTCGAAGCAATTACTAGCTATCGAGAATTATATTTGTAAATGCTCTTAAAGTTTATACGACATTGAATCTAATGACAATTAAAAATAATGTTAATAAAGACTTTATCACTCTTTATTAATGTGCATATTTATCGGTAGCCGTTAAAAGCTATTTTTATTTTAGCAACACTAGGCGGAAACGGAGAAATTCATTGTAAGTCTTTCGGCGTCTTCCTTATGTGTAATGCATGTGCCCTGTTTATATAGACGTTCCCTTTCGACAGATAAAAGCTTGGTCCCAAAAAAGCATGAGAAAGTAGACTTAAGAAGAGCAGGGAATATGGAAAACTAAAATTTATGCAGGCAGCCAAAAGTGTACACACATGTATTACACAAATAAATGTGTGTATTGACAAATCATTATGTGCTTATAAAATACTTGCCGTCGTGCAAAGTTTTTCTCAGTGAACAGAAATATTTGATACCGATATATATTTGTGGAGATAGTACACACTTGGTGACATTTAACTTGTCTCTAAGTTTAGTGAGCTGATATTTATTATATCTATGATATTTTATTATTGAGTTTATGATATTGAGTTACTTTTGAGTATCTTAACCTATTATTTATTGATGATGAGTTTTTTCTAAAATGCCCGTTTGAGTTAACTTTCTATTGAGTCGAGTCTTCCGTTGGGTGAATTAGCCAGGCCAAGGATTTGCTTGGGACCAACAATGATTTTCTAGTGATGGTCACGCCTAAGTGTATGCTCGGGCCTCGGGGCGTGAAACCAAAACTCTCAAATCTCTTGAGATTACATTGTGGATGTTACTAAAATCAGAAGAAATGAACTTCTATTTATTGAGTCATAAACCTTTTCCTACAAGAAAAAAAGGATTCACCAAATATGAGAATTCTTATTTTTCATTTCCTAAAAGAAAACCCCCAATTATCATAAAAAATTCAAGGCAAATATCCAATAGAACTGACTTTAATTTATATTCTTGCTTATTTTATTTTTTCACTACCTAAATGTTACTCTCTCTGTTCATTTTTAATTATCACATTTTATTTTCGAGTCACATTGCATGAATTTTGATCAATATTTTAAGATGTGTTTTTCATCATATATATGATATGAAAAGGATTATTGAAACTAATAGTATTTTTCATCTAATTTTTGAATATCTAATTTAAATTTGAGATATTAATTAATATAATTTAAATTTATCTTCAAAAATTAGTCAATTACACTCTCGTAAAATTTTATATGATAAGTAAAGTGAGGGAGTATATTAATAATTAATTAATGATAATAAAGTATCATATGCAATGCACTTGTCATTTTCATTATGTCGAAATTGAATTTATTTGGGCCGTATAAAAGATTTGAAAATCTTTTGTAAACCTGTTTTTGCATATTTTGAAGAATACAAATGCACCTGTTTATTCTAAGGACCACTTGGGATACTGATCTCAAATTTCCAATTCACATTAAGGATAAAATTTTAATTTATGTTGTTGTTTAAAAAATAATTTAATTGCTGAAAAAAAAATACATAAACTTAAAAAGTTGATTATAGTTGAAAGAGGACCATAAGAAACTATATAAGTCAATGTCTACTGAATATGCTATTCAGTTTATGTTTCGGGAAAAAAATACAGTTATGTTACAAAAAATACAGTTATCTTAAAAGGCAAGCATTTTATCTTATAGTTTTTTTTTTGGTAGATCAAAGGCGATAATATTAATTAATTAGAGTAGCTGCTGTTAAGGAAGCAACCGGCTACGTGAGTCGAAAGTTACATTGTTTAGTACACAGTCTGACAAAGTCATATCCAGACTAGCATAGAAATTTTTTCTAGTAAAATAGGTCCCAGAGTTATCCATACTTGGTTTATGTTGTTCAAAAGGGGGTGGGTTTTCAAAAACTTTGACTTCTCCCGGGTGAGGCAGATGTACCCCTTCTTTAGCCATCACGTCCACCGACTGATTTCGCTCGCGGAACACGTGTTGGAGCTCCCATTCCTCCGACCTGAGTAGCAACGATCTGCAATCAAAGATAATATTGTCAAATAAAGCCATACCTGCCTTGTAGTGCCTCCATCGCATCCGTTTCGATATGTAGCTTGAGGAAATTGTGTTGTATGGCAAGTTTAAGTCCGCACTTGATGGCTTTCAGTTCCGCTTCCAAGGGGGTTGTGTGGCTAAGTGGGCAGCAGAACCCCATTTAAAAAGAGAGAGAATTTTTCAGATATATATAATAACATAATTAGTTTATGATAAATGGAGTCACGTTTTTATTTATATAAATATAATAAAATTTGCGAAAAATTATAAAAATTATATACTAACTATACAATATGGTTTATCTATACAAGAGCATACACTGAATATATATTTTGAAAAATTGAACATAGCTTGATTTTACATGAAATATACCATTGAAGCTAGTAATGTGGCAGCTGGTTAGGGTTCTGTAACTAACTTATGGCTGATTTGTGTGAGCTTAACAATAATTAGTTAGTTAGTTTGTTCATTATTAATTGACACTTGTATATAGGGAGAGAGAGATAGACAACGGCTGATTGTTGTACAGATCATTACAATGAAATGAATCACTCTTGTCCTCTGTAATCCAATTCTCTCTTAGATCAGTTTAGTTTCAGCTTTAAATCCATGGAGTAATCCATGGCAGCTAAAGTTTACATATATACTGATTATTCAATCTTAATTAACATAAAATCACCTCTAAACAATCTAAAATTTTAGATATGAAATCATCTTAATTTTTTTTGAGTATTTTGATATATCATTTACTAAACATAATTGATGTTTGTGATAGGTTAAATTTTTAAATCAAGTAAACGAAAGCTGAAGGAAGAAAAACCAAAAGCATGAAAGAGAAAAAGAAAAGGAGGAGTGGGGGAGGGTGAAGGAGGAGAAGAAGAAGCAACTAATAACTAAAATGAAAGCAAGAAGAAGAAGTGAATTCGGTTAATTTTCATGATTCTTAAAAAGAAAAATTACGCGGATAAACAAATATATACTTATTAATTATCTAACATTCGTGGGCTAACACCCACAGAAAATAGCTGAAATTGCCTGTTTCCTGTTCCTTGGCCCATAAAATCCTACCAGGCCCCCAACAACGCTGCCGGGCCACCTAGGCCTCTTGTCAGGCTCGTTTCGGAGCCACACATATAAGTTTTCGAGAATGTTGAGCTAGAACCCCCTGCAGCATTAGAATCTGTGGGCTAACACCCATAGAAAACTGCTGAAATCGCTTGTTTCGTGTTCCTTAGCCAAAAATATCCTACCAGGCCTCCATCAACGCCGTCGGGTCACCTGGACCTCTTCTCAGGCTCGTTGCGGACATACTCATATGATTTTTTAGGAATGTTGCGTTGAAGCCCCGTGTAACGCCAGAGTCCATAGGTGAAACTGTCGAAATCGCCTGTTTCCTATTCCTTGGCCCATAAAATCCTACCAGGCCTCCACCAATGCCGCTGGGCTTGTTGCATACACACTCGTATGATTTTCTGGGAATGTTGCGTGGAAGCCCTCTGCAGCGCCACAATTCGTGGACTAACACCCACAAAGAACTACCAAAATTGCATGTTTCGAGTTCCTTAGCCCATAAAATCCTACCAGGCCTCCACCAATGCCGCCGAGCCACTTGAGCCTGTTGCCGGGCTTGTTACTAAGCCATTCATATGACTTTTAGAGAATATTACGCCGAAGCCCATGTAGCGCCAGAACTCGTGGGCTAACAGGGCCTCTTGACGAGATTGTTGCAAACCCACTCGTATGATTTTTTGAGAATGTTGCGCAGGAACCCCCTACAGCGTCAGAATCCATGGGCTAATCTTGGCTCTTAAAATCCTACCAGGCCTCCATAACGCCACCAGGCCACGTGGGTTTCTTCCGAGCTCGTTACGGACCCACGAGTGTAATTTTTTGGGAAACCTGCTCCAGAGCCCCCTGCAGTGCTAGAATCCGTGGGCTGACACCTACATAAAACTGTCAAAATCGCCTGTTTCCTTTTCTTTGGCCCATAAAATTCTACTAGGCTTCCACCAATACTGTCGGACAACTTGGGCCTCTTTCTGAGCTTGTTGATGACCCACACATTTGATTTTTCAAGAATGTTGCCCTGGAGCCCGGTGCAGCATCAGAATTCGCGGGCTAACACCCACAAAAAATTATCGAAATCACTTGGTTCCTGTTCCTTGGCATATAAAATCAGGCCTCCACCAACACCGCGGGGCCACCTGGCCTCTTACCGGACTTGTTGCAGACCCACCCGTGCTACTTTTTAGGAAAGTTGCATCGAAGCCCCTTGCAGCTCCAGAATACTTAGGCTAACACTCACAGAAAATTAACGAAATCACCTATTTCATGTTCCTTGGCCCATAAAATCCTACCAGGCCTCCACCAACGTCGTCGGGCCACCTGGTCTTCTTTGCGAGCTCGTTGCGGAGCCACACTTATGATTTTTTTGGAATATTGCTCCGGAACCCCCCGCAGCGCCACAATCTGTGGGCTATTACCCATAGAAAACTACCGAAATCGCCTATTTCCTGTTCTTTTGCCCATAAAATTCTAACAGGCATCGACCAGCGTAGCCAGGCCACTTAAGCCTCTTGTGGGGCTCATTTCAGACCCACTCGTATGATTTTTTGAGAAATTTACATCGAAGACCCTGCATCGCCAGAATCTGTGTGCTAACATCCACAGAAAACTGCTGAAATCACTTGTTTCATGTTCCTTAGCCCATAAAATTCTACTAGGTCTCCACCAATGTTGTCGGGCCACCTAGGCCTCTTGCGGGTCTCGTTGCAAACCCACTCATATGATATTTCGGGAATGTTGCGCCGAAGCTCCCTGCAGCGCCAGAATCCGTGGGCTAAAACCCATGGAAATTGTTGAAATCGTCTGTTTCCTGATCCGTGGCCCATAAAATTTTATAAGAATCTAAAATTTTAGATATGAAATT